>CM031629.1:41925936-41929383 GCA_018398815.1 Conus ventricosus | reverse complement strand
TTAACTACTTCGATGCTGTCATTTACTATTAGATCCATAGTGGCCCTATGACCATGTGAACTAGCCTGCGCTAGTACATCTTCGGTCATATTCAAAGTGCTAACCATACGGAACTGATTGAGGTTGATGTAGATTTTCTAAACGTGCTAAAAGAATTCCAGCCACTAAAACGATACTAACATATTCTTCTACTTGTTGACAAATTCAGGTATCATTCATAAAAGCTTGATGTGTGTTTTCCCATAAGTCCCGTACAAACTGGGAGCTCTTCAAACCAAAATTTGACTATAACTATACTACTATATTTTAAACTGATAACATTAATATTCTAGCTTGTGAATTGTGAAGCAAAATTACATATCAATGATTGTTATCGTCATTCGTAAAAGTCTATACTGATGGGTCTATTAAACAACAATGCTGGCTGTGGGCTTTGTCATTCCATTTTTAAAAATTGAGAAGTCCTTTCATCTTGGGGCAAATCTGTCTATTTTTACAGCCGAACTAATAGCAATATTAATGGCCGTAGATGTACATAAATGATTTATCGTTTGACTTATATGGTATTCTCTTTTGTGTAGATTTTAAGTTGTTCTTCAAGCTTTAGAATCTACAAATTCAAAAATCGTGCTGAAATCATATCAGAAATTAAAATACTTATTCACAACCTTATGTCAAGAGGTATAACAGTATTTTTTGTTGGGTTCCTTCCCATTGCTTCATATCCGGAAAGAATGGGCTGACAGGATGCTCGAGCAGGTGCAAACAATTCTGACAATATGGCTATATTCATATTCCTTGAGCTTACATGAAGGATATTCTCTTTACAAAAAGCTCTTTGAAAAATTTGAGGAATACTACACAGAAAGTGTTCTCCCCCGAATACACAAACCCGACTCTTCTATACTTTGTTGTACGAACTCTCGAGCAAGTAATCTTTTAAAAACGGCTTCCTCAGTAAATCAGTAAAATCGTAATACAACATAGCATTATATCCAAGACACAGTAAACAGCTTCTCTCCTTATTATTTCGGTTAAAAATAAGTGCATTCAGAACAAAACATGTCAAGAATATTCGATTTGCTTGCGGCGTCAATGATAATTGTACAACAATACACGTTCTATACTTTTGCCCCAACTTTGATTCCGATTTGTCAGAAATTAGAAAGGATGCTTCAAAGTGCATATTCCAGGATACCATGTCTCTCTTAAATTTTGTACGAATTCTTACGTTAAGCCCAATAGGCTCAATCCTATAATTGTTATTTCATGATCATATTTTCTTGTTATTTGTTTTTACTTTGTGTCTTTTTTTTTTTTTTTTTTTTTTTACTGTTTAATTTTTTTAGAGTTTTCCTCATCACACACACCCACACACAACACACACACACACACACACCACAACACACAACAACACACACACACACACACACACACACACACAAAACCACCACACACACACACACACACACACACACCACACACCACAAACACAACACACACACATACACACACTCACACACCACAACACACTGACTGATGAAACCAATTTATTGTAGATTAACTCACGGTTGTACTGACATTTAAGAAAACTTATGAACAGAATTGAACGTTTTTCATTCAAAGCAGAAAGATAATTAACACACAAAAATACGTGCGCGCGCACACACACACACACCACACACACACACACACACACACACACCACAACACACACACACACACACGCACGCACACACACACACACACACACACACACACCACACACACACACAACACACACACACGCACAAACACACGCACTTACATAAATACACAACACACACATCTCAAAACAAACACACCATACCCTCACATATACTCAAACTTACACACTCGCACACACAGACATACACACGCCACACACACACGCGCACACACACCGCGCACCCACCCACCCACCCACCACACACACACAACACACACACACACACACACACACACACACACAAACACACACACACACACGCACGCACGCACACACACACATTCATACTCGAGCACTCGTTACACACATGCATTCACTCTCACAAACACACTCTTTCACGCACACGTACACGCGCGCAGCACATACACACCCACGTTCACACACACACACACACACCACACACACACCACACACACACACACACACACACACCACAGAGAGAAAAAAATTTGAAAAAAATAAAAAAAATAAAAAAGAATTCTGCCATTATATACAATCCCGTACCCCTTTGCACCCCCCCCCTCCCCCTCCCGCAGCAGGAGCGACGGGATCAGAGAGATCGAAGCAGCAGAACGGACGACATGAACAGGTTGGAGCTGGTCTCGGTACCACTTGTGTCGCGAATAAACTGGCCGTACCTAACACCGAATTGGATGAACATAGTACACAAACAGGAGGAACACATCAAGTCGATTCGAGATGATGATGAATGTCGCTATTCAGGATACGCTTCGGTGTTTGCATTCCGATCTGTAGGAGTGTAACAGCAGGGGCCCAGAAATCCCCGTCGGACATCGACACAAGTCTGGAGCAAGCTATAGACAAAATTATCGCTGGTTTTTGACACGGGAATGGTTAAGGGTTATGCCGCTACTCTTACAGAGCGACAGGTGCAGAGACGATTCCGAGATCCGCACAGAAATCAAGATTTTTGGAAGGTCGTGCTCCATCAAACGGATGACGTGGGTGTGCTGCTGTGTGAATCAGACGACGTCGCTCTAGAATATTCCTGCGATCGTGTTCGGAAGACGACTGCTTATTCTGTTTTGACAAGCAGGAAGAAAGACACATGTCATCGGAGGAATGTGTTAAATTGGCCTGCCTTCGGAAAAGAAGACGCAGCGGCAACACGAAGCATGCAGAGACCCAAGCATGTGTTCTATGGCGCTGCACTCTGTCACGGACTGATCCAGTTTTACCTGGGGAGACGTCGTCTACAGAACTGACAGTGAATACCAGTGACATTTTCTCGTTCTCGAATTCGTCATGTAAAGTTGAAAGAAAAGGACATTGCTGTGGTTTCCATGTTAATTAATCGAAATTGAGTCGCGGTTTGTTGTTGTCCATCGCGTCGATTTGCTTAATGGGTTTTACAGCCTAACATCATTAAACTTCGTTCGTTCGTTCGTTCGTCCAAACATCAAAGCAATATGCTATAGACGAGATAATTTCTACATACACAAACATAAGCACACACACACACACACACACAACACACACACACACTCACACACGCACGCACGCACGCACGCACGCACGCACGCACACGCACACGCATGCACACACACGCACACGGGCGCGCACTCACGCACGCACGCAGCACGCAAACACTCAAACAACACACACACACACACACACACACACACACACACACACACACACACACACAACACACACACACACACACTCACCTTGTCTAA
>CM031629.1:41905266-41918336 GCA_018398815.1 Conus ventricosus | reverse complement strand
AAAGGGGAGAAAAAAAAAAACAAAAAAACCACACAACAACAAAGCAACAACAACAACAACAGCAGCAGCAGCAGCAACAACAACAACACACATACCGGTGATGGCTGGTTGCTTGCCATGATCCTGTCTGAAACCAACGTATGGGGCACAGTGGGGTGACCAGAAGGACACTCAGAGTCAGGAACCTACATCGAAAACCACATAGATTGAAGTTTCTAAAATGCATACAAGTGTGCTATGTGAGAGATACATGGGTTTCGTAAAGAGTATTAAATAAGACAATGTAACAGATGTATTACATTTCTGAAGTGGATACAAATATATATATATAATCTATATATATATATATATATATATATATATATATATATATATATATATATATATATATATATAAATAAATATATTTATATATATATATATGTCACGCACGAACTGACACAGGTCGCCTCGGTGACAATTGTGGAGTGTGGGCCCGTCCAGTGCCAGGTGGCAGTGACCGTGAAGTGCGTGAATCCTGCCGGGAATTTGCTTACCTGTTAACTCTTGGAGGGGGGAGGGAGGAGAGTGTCAAGCTCGTCGGAATAGTGAGTTTACGTGTGTAAACTAACGCTCGTGAAAACTGGAGTTCTTCGATGTGTATGGGGAATTCCGTGAATGTGAGTGCTGTCTTGTGAGTTTCCGAGGTGAACTCGAGTGTCGTGGTGTGTCTGCAAGTTTAGTACGAAACTGAGGCGTTATCCACGAAGGTTGGTTGGCCTCGTGCTCAGGTTGTTCCTGCCGTTGGGGCAGGGGTTGGTGGTATGCCCTCGACGACTTTTGAAGGTTTGGCTACCAGTTGAAGACTGTCGATGTTTCGGTGTTCAGCGACCGGTTCTGCACGTACCAGGGCGTTGGCCTGTCTGGCAGTGTCCCGGCGACTGAGGGTGTCGTCCAGTGTGTCGTCCGCGTCTTGACTGTCGGTGTTCAGTGTTCAGCGACGGGTTCTGCACGTACCAGGGCGTTGGCTGTCTGGCAGTGTCCTGGCGACTGAGGGTGTCGTCCAGTGTGTCGTCCGCGTCTTGACTGTCGGTGTTTGGTGTTCAGCGACGGGTTCTGCACGTACCAGGGCGTTGGCTGTCTGGCAGTGTCCCGGCGACTGAGGGTGTCGTCCTTTGTGTGTCGTTCCTGTTTGTGTCCAAGGGTTCCGGCGAGTTTTGTGTACTCCCCCTACACGGCAAATCCGTGAGGGTCGGCCTCTCTGGTGGTGGGAGTTGGCACCGCCATCCCCACTGTCATCCCTGCCCACTTCTCTGCCGGAGTGGAGACGCACCCGAGCCGGCAGGATGCGTTCCGGTCGGGACGTCATCTCTCTTCCACAGTCCGAGGGTGTGGCAGTTCTGACTTCAACTGTCTCTTCAGGGTGCAAGCGTCTTGAGGGCCCACTGCAGTATTCCATCAGCGTGTGACTCGCGGGTGTGGTTGGTGCCCGGTAGGGAGGGAACCACGTTCTTCGACGTGTCACAACGTTCCTCCTATTACGTATCAAGCGCTTCAGTGAAGGTTTTGTGTTTTGGCGGTGCCATTAGTGTGAGCGCCGTCAAGCAGTCCGTTTTCATAACCATATCGGGAAACGCTGTGTTGCGTTTATTGTTTTTTTTTGTGTGTGGTTTTGTTTTTTGTTTTTTTTTTTTTGGAGAAGTTTTTTTTGGTTTTGTTTTTGCCTGTGTCAAGTACCCGCCAGGGACTTCGGATGAAGTATTGAAAGTACAACATGGGTGCGGGTTACTTGAACAATTGGTGTTGAACATTTGGGGGTTAAGCTTTTGTGTCCGGGTGGTTTGACACCGGCATATAAAAATTAGCAGAAAGAATACATTTTGGAAAAAAGACATCGCGTGGGCATCTCAGGTTTATGGGGTATCAACCTTGTTTGGTATTTCAGCCTGGGGTTACCAGGGATGTGATGAGTCACTTTGTTCCTTCGGTATTAGCCTTTGGTGGCTGAGGTGTGTATTTGTGCCTCCTGAGGGAAGGGTTGTTATATGTAAACGTGCAGCACATGCGTGCACGGGTATGCGTAAGGGCCATGTGTTGATGGTCGAGTATTGATAGTATTGGATTCTTTTGGGGTTTGTTTGTTTTTTTTGTGTGTGTATGTGTGGGAAAACTGCCTATGTGTCGGATATATAAAGGTATTGGTGTTTCATCTGTCATTCTGTGGGTGAGAGTGCGTGTGTGAATGCAAATAAAGCCTTCTGTTTTGTGCACTGTATTTTCTTTTGTGTGTGTTTGTTGTGTGGCGTTCATACTTAGTAAAAGGGGGAAAGGGGTGGTTATAAACGGGGGATATATTAATACATATATCCCTGTCTACTGTCTTATACAGTGACAATATGGTGGAGATGCGGGGTAAGACATTAGGATTATTTAGGACATAATTGGTTTTTTTTTGAGAAAAAAAAGAATATATAGGGACCTGTTGTGTGTTTAGTTGGGATAGGAACTTGATATTGGAATAGTAATTGTAGCGCGTGGGTGGTTGGAGGGAGCGCGCCGTCAGTAGGGGAGGAAGCGCGGTTGCTTGGCAATCCGAGTAACATAGTTGCCAAGTAACGTTGTCTTGTGTTGTCTCGGTTGGTTGCAACCGAGGTATGAATGGTGTTTGTGTTCCTCTTTCTATTCCAATTACATGTGTTTTAAGAGTATTGGAATGTATTGATGGTCACAGTAATATTTGATGTGAAATGTTGAAATGAAATGTTTCAAATGTTGGTCATTAAGGTGATTAGTAGTTAACCGTGCCTAGGTGTTGGGAGACAGGTGTTGAGAAAAGACACTGGTTGCCAAGTACTTATTGTATTTATTCAGCCAGTGGACGATCAAGATATTCGCTTTACGGTTGAGAGAGTGAATGTTCTCTTGTGGGAGGTTCTGAAGGTAAAGAAAAAAAAAATTGGTTTCCGTGGGTAGAGACTTGATAGTCTGTGGTAATGGCGTCTGGAACCGATCGCAAGCTTATATCTCAAAGTACCGTAAGTCCTGTTGAGTCTGTCGGGGATAAAGGGATGTGTCGACTCCTGATAAGCAGCCAGGGGGTACTCCCATGTCCCGTACCGTTGCGGCTGGTAAGCCTGGCTTAGGAGAGTCTCCGGGGGGTGCTGCTAAGTTTGTGTCGCCTAGCAGTCCTGCTGTTCAGTATTATTCACGCCTAGGGAGAGAGTTAGGATTGAGTAAGGTGGAATTGGCTCAGTTTATTGCTGACAATGTAGCAAAGGATGTAGAAAGAAGTGAGGAAGCTATCGTTAGGAAGGCACAGGTGGCTCGGGAAATGTCATGGAAGGAGAAGAAGGAGCAGGAGGAGTTAGCCGTGTTAGCAGCCAAGCTTAGAAGGGAGGAAGAGGAAGCTGCTGCCAGGAAAGAGGAAGCTGCTTGCCATGTTAGCTGCCAGGCTTAGAAGAGAGGAAGAGGAAGCCGCTGCCAGGAAAGAGGAAGCTGCTGCCATGTTAGCTGCCAAGCTTAGAGAGAGGAAGAGGAAGCTGCTGCTAAGCATAGGAGAGAGGAAGCCGCTATTAGGAGAGAGGAAGAGGAAGCTGCCGCTAAACTTAGGAGAGAGGAAGAGGAGGCTGCTGCCAGGTTGGCTATTCTTTTGGCAGAGAAGGAAAAGAAAGAGGATGAGATTGTTTTCCAGAAGACGAGAGAGGTCCAAGAGATGGCTACCAGACAAGAGGACGCGATGCCAGGAAATTAGAGCTGGATCTCAAGCAACGTCGGGCGAGTGAGATCGTGTCCTTGAAACAGGAAAAGTTGAGGCTGAAAAAGCAAGAATTGAAGGAGGCGAGAGAAAGGGCTGAAGACGAAGCGACAAGCCATGTGGCAATTGATCCGTAACAGATACTGATGACGTGGACATGTATTTGGCTCATTTCGAGCAGGTTGCCACGTTGTGCCGCTGGAAAAGAACCTCGTGGTCCTCTAACTAATGGCTCTTTTGAGAGGGAAGACGAGAGATGCCATTCTGCGATTGAACGCCGTTGACCTCGCAAGTTTCGACCAAGTGAAAGAAAGCGCTTCTAGAGTATTTCCGGTTAGATGCTGAGGCATACCGAAAGAAAATTCAGGGGAATGAAGAAGGAAGTAGGAGAAACATTCAGCAGTTTTTGACCGGCTAAAGTCTTGTTTCAGTCTGTGGTGTGCTACAGCCGGGAAAGACGAAACCAAAGCTGAGGACCTGAAAGATCTCATCTTCGAGAACAGATGTATGGAACTTTTACTCCTGACTTTGTCACGGAAGTGCATCGAGCGTGTCCTAAGGAATGCTGAAGCAGTTGCCTTGGAAGCAACTCGGATAGCAGAAGCACGACGGATAGGGCGAGAGAGAGCAAAAGAGGCCCATCTGTGATAAGTGACGCTCACGAGGTCAAACCAAAGCACCTAGGGGGTAAAACCAAGGAAATTCCCAGCGAAAGAGACCAAGGAACAGCGGGAGAGAGTAAATTTAGAGAGGCTCAGCCAGCGATCAGTGCTGCACCCAAAAGGGCACCTAGGCAGGGGGTGATTTGCTATGCCTGCAAGCGACCAGGCCACATCCACGTAATTGTCCAAATCTTGAGAGTGTGGCTATCCAATATGTGTCATGTCTTGGAGAGCAGTATACTCGGAAGCTACCCCTGCGCTGTGTGTGCCATGCTCCAGGAAGCCTTTCAGTCCGAGGTGCAGGGTGAGGGTCGGAGAGTCATGGGCAAGTGGTATCAGAGATACAGGAGCATCGCAGACCGTGGTCGCGGCGAGGCTGGTACCAAGTGATGCCTATACAGGGAGGACTCAGACGGTTGTATTGGCTGAATCCAGGTGTCGTAGCACACTACCCATGGCCCGTGTGTACATGGACACGCCGTACTTTGAGGGGAAGGTTGAGGCTCTAGTGATGGAGGATCCAGTTGTGGAAGTACTGGTGGGGAATTACATATGCCGTGAGGGAGAGCACCATCCTGAGAGAGTCCCAGTATACCCCATCAGGGAGGCAAACTCTTCGGATAATGACAGCGAGCAGATACAGCCTCAGGTTGCTGTGTTGACTCGTGCTCAGGTCAGAGCCCAGGACAGGCCTGCTCAACCTTTATCCTTAAAGGAGCAAGTGATGGCTGTATCGAAAGATGAGCTGATTCGTGGGCAGGAACAGGTGATAGCCTTGCACGTGCCAGAAAGAGCTGCAGAGGAAAAAGTTAGTGTTCCATCCCCATGGAAATAGGGTTTCCTTTATGGTGGAAAGACCGAGTTCTTGTACGAAAGTACGAGAGCGAGAGCGGAACAAACCCAGGTTTGTGTGCCGAAGTCCCTAAGGAAGACCGTACTAACTCTCGGACACGATATTACTATGGCTGGACACTTGGGGGAAACAAGACAAAGGAGAGAATATCCCACACTTCTATTGGCCTGGAATGTGCAGTGACATAGGCAGGTATGTGAAGTCGTGTGTGAAGTGCCAGCGTACCGTGGATAAAGGACGAGTCAGACCGGTACCTCTTGTCAAGATGCCTCTTATGCAAGAACCATTTGACATGGTAGGCGTAGATATAGTGGGACCGATTGCACCATGTCTGCAACAGGGTGCAGGTATATCCTGGTACAGGTGGACTTCGCCACGAGGTATCCAGAGGCTACCCCACTTCGCACAGTAACCACTGAGTCAGTTGCTGAGGCAATGTTTGCCATGTGGTCTCGGACAGGATTCCCGCATCGTTCTTACAGACCGAGGTACTCAGTTTACGAGTAACATGATGAGCCAGGTGTTCGGGTTATTGTCCATTAAGGGTCTGCGCACTACTCCATACCATGCGCAATGCAACGGATTAGTCGAGCGCTTCAATGGTACCTTGAAGAAGATGCTCCGCAGATTACTCAAGAAAAGCCTGAAGAATGGGATCGTTGGGTGCCTGCGCTGTTATTTGCGTATAGGAGGTTCCCCAACAAAGCACCGGTTTTTCTCCGTTCGAGTTATTGTACGGACGCAGGATAAGAGGGACCAATGAAGGTGCTGCGTGATCTTTGGACCAAGCCGGAGACCATGGACGTCCAGACAGCTGGCGAATATGTGTTCGACCTGAGGAACAGAATCGCCGAGACTTGCAGCATAGCCCCAGAAAATCTAGGGAAAGCAGCAAGAACCTATAAGCGCCATTTTGATGTCAGAGCCCGTTCCTCGCACAATCCAACCAGGACCAGGGTGCTGGTGTTACGACCGGTCCAAGCACAACAAGTTGGAACTGGCTTGGCAAGGACCGTTTCCAGTAATTGCCAAGGTGGGGGAGGCCGATTACAAGATACGAGTTCGAGGTCGGGAGAAACTCTACCATGCCAACCTGTTGAAATCGTTTGTGGAGAGGGAGGACGAATCGAAGCCCACAGCAGTGGCGACAGTGGTGATTCAGGACGAAGAGCTCTGTGAGGCGGTGCCCACCATTGGGAAGGAAGTCCCAGTAGTACCACTGGCTGCGTCAGAATCCGCAGAGGATGTACTGATTGGTGCTGAAGACGATCATTTCAGGGAACAGCTGCAGCAGTTGGTCGGCGAGTTCCAGGATGTCTTCACAGACTTGCCAGGGTCTACCACGTTGGAGGCATGCAAAATCAAGCTGACGTCGAGTGTTCCGGTACGATCGAGACCGTATCCAGTCCCATATTCCCAACGCGACTGTGTTCGGGATGAAGTGGAGATGATGCTGAGAATGGGAAGTCATTGAGAAGTCTGTATCTCCATACTGTTCACCAATAGTGCTGGTGAAAAAGAAAGATGGAAAGATTCGGTTCTGTGTTGACTTCCGTCGATTGAACAAAATAGTTGAGTTTTTACGCAGAGCCGATGCCAGAAATAGAGTACTTGTTCGCAAAGCTGGGTGAGCGACGGGTTTTCAGTAAGCTTGACCTGTCAAAAGGATACTGGCAGATACCCGTTTGACGAAGACGACCGTCCCAAGACAGCGTTCTCGACACCACAGGGTCATTATCAGTGGGTTAAGATGCCTTTCGGTCTGTGTACTTCGGGAGCAGTGTTTACTCGGATGATGAGGAAGTTGCTTCAACCACTGGAGACAGACGATGTTGATAACTCATCGACGAGTGTTGGTGTCAACCGTCGACACTGAAGAACATTTGTCTGTATTGCGAGCAGTTCTGGATCGCATTCGAGAGTGTGGTCTCACTACCAGGCCTTCCAAGTGTGAGTTGGAAAAGCTGAGGTGTCCTATCTGGGGTACAGGCTTGGAAGGGGAGTTATAAGGCCTGAGGAAGACAAAATGAGTGCATTCAGTCAGCTACGCGCCCAGCTACGAAGAAGCAGGTACGCAGTTTCCTGGTTTTGGTAGGGTTCTACCGACGATTCATCCCAGGGTTTTCTGAAATAGCGTTGCCACTCACTGACCTGACCAAGGGAAATAAGCCTCGCATCGTGGTCTGGAATCCGAGGTGTGAGAGGAGGCGTTCCAGAAGCTGAAGGATTGTTTTCTTGCACGCCGCCTGTATGCCATTTACCAGTTCCGGAACGTCGGTTTCATTCTAAAGACCGATGCCTCTGAAGTGGGCATAGGAGCTGTGCTGTGTCAGGAACACGACGACGGAGTCCATCCTGTAGTGTGCGCCAGCAAAAAGTCAATCCAGCTGAACGCAACTATTCCATCGTGGAAAAGGAATGTTTGGCTCTGTATGGGCGGTTCAGAAGTTTGAACCCTACCTTTATGGGGTAGAATTCACTCTACAAACGGACCATTCACCACTTCAATATTTGGATAGGTCAAGTCGCCCAGTGGTCGATCACCAGATGGGCATTGTTGCTACAACCTTTCCGTTTGTAGTGGAGGCAATTCCAGGACGTGAGAATGTTGTTGCAGATTTCTTGAGTAGTATGGAGTAAGGGTTCTGTGCCGAGAGCTTAAACAGTAGAGGAAGAGAGGATTTATCATTTTTCAAATGCTGTAACACTAAGGACTTGTTCGTGCGTTTCCTTCAAGTTTTATTTAAAGGTATACTTTAAATCTTGGGGGAAGGGTATTGTCACGCACGAACTGACACAGGTCGCCTCGGTGACAATTGTGGGTGTGGCCCGTCCAGTGCCAGGTGGCAGTGACCGTGAAGTGCGTGAATCCTGCCGGAATTTGCTTACCTGTTAACTCTTGGAGGGGGGAGGGAGGAGAGTGTCAAGCTCGTCGGAATAGTGGAGTTTACGTGTGTAAACTAACGCTCGTTGAAACTGGGAGTTCTTCGATCTGTATGGGAATTCCGTGAATGTGAGTGCTGTCTTGTGAGTTTCCGAGGTGAACTCGGAGTGTCGTGGTGTGTCTGCAAGTTAGTACGAACTGAGGCGTTATCCACGAAGGTTGGGTTGGCCTCGTGCTCAGGTTGTTCCTGCCGTTGGGGCAGGGGTTTGGTGGTATGCCCTCGACCGACTTTTGAAGGTTTGGCTACCAGGTTGAAGACAGTCGATGTTCGGTGTTTCAGCGACGGGTTCTGCACGTACCAGGGCGTTGGCTGTCTGGCAGTGTCCCGGCGACTGAGGGTGTCGTCCAGTGTGTCGTCCCGCATCTTGACTGTCGGTGTTCGGTGTTCAGCGATGGTTCTGCACGTACCAGGGCGTTGGCTGTCTGGCAGTGTCCGGCGACTGAGGGTGTCGTCCAGTGTGTCGTCCGCGTCTTGACTGTCGGTGTTTGGTGTTCAGCGACGGGTTCTGCACGTACCAGGGCGTTGGCTGTCTGGCAGTGTCCCGGCGACTGAGGGTGTCGTCCTTGTGTGTCGTTCCTGTTGTTGTCCAAGGGTTCCGGCGAGTTTGTGTACCTCCACTACACGGCAAATCCGTGAGGGTCGGCCTCTCTGGTGGTGGGAGTTGACACCGCCATCCCCACTGTCATCCCTGCCCACTTCTCTGCCGGAGTGGAGACGCACCCGAGCGCGCAGGATGCGTTTCCGGTCGGGACGTCATCTCTCTTCCACAGTCCGAGGGTGTGGCAGTTCTGACTTCAACTGTCTCTTCAGGGTGGCAAGCGTCTTTGAGGGCCCACCGCAGTATTCCATCAGCGTGTGACCGCGGGTGTGGTTGGTGCCCGGTAGGGAGGGAACCGCGTTCTTCGACGTGTCACAACGTTCCTCTCCTATTACGTATCAAGCGCTTCAGTGAAGGTTTTGTGTTTTGGCAGTGCATTAGTGTGAGCGCCGTCAAGCAGTCCGTTTTCATAACCATATCGGGAAACGCTGTGTTGCCGTTGTTTGTTTTTTTTGTGTGTGTGGTTTTGTTTTGTTTGTTTTTTTTTTTTTTGGAGAAGTTTTTTTTTTGGGTTTTGTTTTTTGCCTGTGTCAAGTACCCGCCAGGGACTTCGGATGAAGTATTGAAAGTACAACATTGGGTGCGGGTTACTTGAAACAATTGGTGTTGAACATTTTGGGGTTAAGCTTTTGTGTCCGGGTGGTTTGACACCGGCATATAAAAATTAGCAGAAAGAATACATTTTGGAAAAAAGACATCGCGTGGGCATCTCAGGTTTATGAGGTATCAACCTTGTTTGGTATTTCAGCCTGGGGTTACCAGGGGATGTGATGAGTCACCTTTGTTCCTTCGGGTATTAGCCTTTGGTGGGCTGAGGTGTGTATTGTGCCTCCTGAGGGAAGGGTTGTTATATGTAAACGTGCCAGCACATGCGTGCACGGGTATGCGTAAGGGGCCCTTGTGTTGATTGTCGAGTATTGATAGTATTGGTTTTCTTTTGGGGTTTTGTTTGATTGTTTTTTGTTAAAAAGGCCACTCAGAACGTTAAAAGTGCTCAACCATGTAGGGACGACATACCAGTTTAAAATGAAACAAGCTTGTAGGTTTTAATCTCTTCTTTTTAAAAATCCTTTTTAAACTGGTATATATATATATATATATATTGTGAAAACAGATGGAGAAGATTTCAAAAAAGGATCAAAATATCTTTATGTAACAGATAAATGAGATTTCTAAGTGGACACAATAAGTATTGGTTTCAGATAGATAGGTTTCTAAAGTGGATAACAATATGATTATGTAATAGACAGATGACGTTTCTAAAGTGGATACAATGAGTAATATGTAACAGATAATGACGTTTCTTAAAGTGGATACAATGAGTAATATGTAACAGATAGTGAGGTTTCCAAAGTGTATACAATAAGTAATATGTAACAGTAGATGAGGTTTCTATAGTGGATACAATAAGTAATATGTAACAGACAGATGAGTTTCTAAAGTGGATACAATAAGTAATATGTAACAGGTAGACGAGGTTTCTAAAGTGGATAACAATAAGTAATATGTAACGGGTAGACGAGGTTTTCTAAAGTGGATGCAACAAGTAATTTGTAACAGATAGGTGAGGTTTCTAAAGTGGATGCAATATGTATTATGTAGCAACAGATGAGTTTCTAAAGTGGATACAATAGTATATGCAACAGATAGATGAGGGTCTCTAAAGTGGATGCAATAAGTAACATTGTAACAGATATAGATAAAGGTTTCTAAAGTGAATACAATAATTTAATATGTAAGAGATTATTGACGTTTCTAAAGGGGAAAGCAATAAGTAAGATGTAACAGACAGATGACGTTTCTAAATTTGGATACAATAAGTAATATGTAACAGACAGATGACTTTTTCTAAAGTGGATAAAATAAGTAATTTTGTAACAGATAGATGACGTTTCTAAAGTGGGATACAGTAAGTAAAATGTAACAGATAGATGACGTTTCTAAAGGGGGATACAATGAGTATTAGGTCAAAAAATAGATGACGCTTCTAGAGTGGAGACGATACACATTATGTAAAAGATAGATGAGATTTCTAAAGTGGGTGGGGAAAAGTATTATGTAACAGATAGATGAGGTTTGAGTGAAATCAAGGGGATACAAATAAGTCTTATGTATCATTGAACAGACTGGTCATTTTTAAAGAGGATGAAAAAATAGTATGCAACAGAAAGACGAGGTTACCAAAGTAAAAGGGAATTTTAATTTCTGACAGATAGATGGGGTTTTGGGAGATGTATAACAGGATATCAATAAGTCTATGTATTATTGAACAGACTGATTAGTTTTTAAAGGGATGCAATAGAGTATCATGTAACAGGAAGACTAGGTTACCAAAGTGACACACGTTTATTTCTGACAAAAGGGATGAGGTTTTTCTACAGTGGATAAAATGCGTATTATTTAAAAAAAAAAACAGATGAGTTTGTTTAGAAGAGGACTGTGTATTTTTACAACCGATAGATTAGGTTCCAAGAGTGGGTACAGTGTGTATTATGTAACAGACAGAATAGTTTGTTGTAAAGGAGCTGAATTTGTGTATTATACAACAGATAGATGAGGTTTCTACAGTGGATGAAATGTGTATTACCCAAACAGACAGATGAGTTTATTCAATAGAAGATATGTGTATCTTATACAACAGACAGATGATTTAAAATTCAATAGAAGATATGGTATCTTATACAACAGACAGATGAGGTTTTGGCAGTTGCTACAGTATGCATTATGTCCAGACGTAGACGTGCAGCAAAGCAACTCCTTCCAGCTGTGCCTCAAAACAACAGATCAAAAAGTAAAACGCTGAACATGTTCCTCCGAGTAACCAACTGGAATTCAACAAGGCATCATTATGCTTACAATCTCGAAAAATACTATGTCATGTTATATGAATGCCCTTTTATAAAAGATCGAACAGCTTTTTGCTCGAAGAAATTTCTTCTCCCTCCCCACGCCTTAATCAACAAAAAAACAAGCCCAGCTTACTCTTGACCAAATATCTGGAACTCACTTCCACCGAGTCTTTTAGATATGAATACTTAAAACTTTTCAAGACACATTTCCATGAGCATTTCATGTCTTAATAATTTGATTCTTGGGTTTAAAATCATTAACGTCCATTCGCAAAGTTTTCTGTAAAGCATACTTTGAATCACAGTCTGAACATGTAACTGGTACCTACCCAATAAATCGCTCACCCTACTCCCTCCACACCCCTCTTCTTCTCCCCAAACCTACCCCCCTCCCTCCTCAGACTCTCTCTCATCTCTCTCTCTCTCTTCTCTCTTTTCCCCTTTTCTCTCTCCTCTCTCTTTGAGCTTTTGTTTGATTGCTTGTTTGTTTGCTTTTTCTTTCCTTTGTTTGACCCCCCCCCATGTCAGTATCACGTTGATGAACACTGTGCTTGTAGTGTTGCATGTCTGACCCCCCCATGTCAGTATCACGTTTATGAAACACTGTGCTTGTAGTGTTGCTATGTTCTGCCCCACCCACCATGTCAGTATCACGTTGATGAACACTGTGCTTGTAGTGTTGCTATGTTCTGCACCCCCCACCATGTCAGTATCACGTTGATGAACACTGTGCTGTAGTGTTGCTATGTTCTGACCCCCACCATGTCAGTATCACGTTGATGGACACTGTGCTTGTAGTGTTGCTATGTTCGACCACCCCCCATGCCCATTTATCACGTTGATGAACACTGTGCTTGTAGTGTTGCTATGTTCTGACCACCCACCATGTCAGTATCACGTTGAGAACACTGTGCTTGTAGTTTTTGCTATGTTCAAATTGCCCAGTATGGATAATACGTGCTGAAATCATATATGCGTGACAAGGACAGATTGTAAAAACCGGGTTTTGGCCTAAAATCTTCACCCTTGCGTATTAAAGAATTTTCTCTCTCTCTCTCTCTTTTCCTCTCTCCTCTCTCTCTCTCTCTCTCTCTCTTCTCTCTCTCTCTCTCTCTCTCGGTTTTTTCCTGTCCCTTGGGAATCAGAATTTGATAATATAGTATGTATTGTTAAATCTTTTTGTACTACTTTTTTCTTTTTTAGATTTTAAGTTATTTGAATAGCCTTTAAAAATGTATCTGTCCTTTTATCTGTGTCATTATCTATACTATCTTGATTAAACTGTTTTTTAAACAATCGCTTGTCTGTTTCACTGTGTTAATGAGCATTATTTTGTATCCTGTTTTTTTGTGAAAACTCTGTTTCAACTGGTTTTATCTACTGCTTTGTTATATAAAAAATAAGTCCAGAAATATCTGCCCTAAGAAACC
>CM031629.1:41897766-41900266 GCA_018398815.1 Conus ventricosus | reverse complement strand
AGTTCTCTGCTGGAAGTAGGGTTGGTGGGTCCTGGATTTGATTCAATGTCGCCACACGAAGGAGCAAACTGCCCCAGAACAAATACTGCAGGAGCAGTCGTAAGGTAACACCGTCCCCAAGTCAAAAGAAACCATCTTGACACAATCACAGCAGTTTGCTGTCCCCTGAGAGAGAGGGAGAAGAGAGAGAGAGAGAGACAGAGACTCAATGACTCAATGACTCAATGATATTTTAATGTCAATAGCTGTACAGCCGTTATGACATGGGGGCGGTGAACTTATTACCATATAAAGAACAATTTCTGAACAAAATTTACCCAACAAGTCAAAATTTTTAGACATCTGTGTACACACTCACACACTCAAAGTCCAACGTTTCTAAAGTTGTGTTGGACAAAGCAAAACACAAAACAACAGCATCTCGTTAAAACATTACCATTGATTGTCACAGAATCAATGACCACCAGACACTGAATAGAAAAAAAAAAATGTTTACAAGAGAAATTAAAATTTGGAAGTGACTTTTTCTGATTTTACTAGTTTTCGGCAATATAACTTGCTAAGGATTTATCAGCGATTCGTTCTCAAGTGTCAATGTAATGAAGCAGATTGCAATTTTGTACAATAGGCACCTGAAACAAGCTAAATTTTCCGCGAATATGCGGTAAGCATCAAAAATGGTATAAAAAAGTGATTTTCATCTTCTGTGGCGTTTTGCTTTGTAGACTGGACAGTCTTTACTGTTTTTGGGTATAAAGCATAAACCATTTTTTGTTGGAAAAAAGACCTAATGTTTTTGTTCGAAATCTTGCCAGTGCGCTTCTGTGCCATCTATCTGTTACCCACCGATAAATACTTTTCAGGTTGCAGGTTACTGTTAAATGAAAGAAACCATCTGTATTTTTCATTTCCTTCCATGTGAGATTTGCCATTTTTTGTGAAACATACAGATCAATCTGCCCCTTTAAAATTCTGAGATAAACAATTTATCGTTTCCCTACTCTTGGTTAGCCAACAATGCCAAACCCCATTTCAGTTAACAGTTTCTTTTACTTTGGGATACCCAGTTTAAACTTTCCATTCTCATGCGTTGTAACAACTTTTTGTACGCCTGTTTACATAACCTTGTGTAAGGTTTTTAACAGTTTCAACCAGTATTTGATACATTTTATATAGGTATGTATATATAGGGGATACCTTCCAGTTTCCGCATAAACCATTTTGTTAGAAGAATGTAAGGGAACACTTAGGAAAACGCTTGATTGCAAATGTATGGGCACTTTCTATTTCGTTGTTTTACCGGCCACCCCCCACACCCCTGCTGCATATGTTAATATGGGTGTTATCTGAGTGCGAAAAGTTTCCAGAAAATCGATGGGTTTTAACTGAATCTAATTTTCTCAATGTTCTAAGAATTTCAATCACCCCTCTCTTTTCCCTTTTCTACACTTTCTGTCAAACCCCGCATTAAGAAATGAGCTTGGTTGAGAATATCAACCGAGGTATTTATAACTGTTTTTTCACTTTTACTTCTGTGTCCCGTACCACCATTTTTCGTGTCTAGAAAAGATGACCCCCCATTCTAAAAATCATTTAAAATTTGTTTTTCCAGATTAACAACTAATTGCAACCGATCTGCTTCTCCTTTTAATGCTGTCAACTGGTTTTGTAAACCAATTATCGTATCAGAAACAAAACAACATCATCTGCAAACAACATCAGGAAGTTTCCCAAAAGCATCTGGTATCATTTGAATACCGTGTCTGCCTCGTTTGTTGATCTCTATCGCTAATTCGTTTATGAAAATGAGAAAAGCTGAGGCTTTAGTAAGCCCTCCCTGCTTTACAACCACGCGGACAGTCAAAGTAATCTGATAATTTACCCTTTTTCACGTACGCAAGCCACTACAGAATCGTACACTCCTCTAAGTGCCTATACATTTTCCCGTTAATGCCATTATTTCTCCAAAATATTCCAAGAATGTTCCTGTTCACTGAATCGAAGGCTTTTCTAAAGTCAACAAAGGCTACATATAATTAGCATTTCGAGTAGATACTTCTGGACAAGTGGTATAAAGTAAAGATGTGATCTATCGTGCTATAGTCTTTCCTAAAACCTGCTTGTTCTTCTATTATCGTTTTCTTCGGTTTCCTACCCATTTAGTCCCGTCGTTTATTTAAATATTTGTGTAAATTTTACTTACCACGTTTGTTAGAGCCACCCCCTATAAGTTTTTCTGGGGTTATTTGTGTTCTCCCTTTTTATGAATTGGTATGATTATAGATTTAGACCATTCTCTGGGGAACATTCCACTATCAAAAAAAAGCATTGAGTAGTTTTAACCAGAAAGCCACTACCACTGCGCTTGAATGTTTAAACATGTCAAACATGACTTTGTCCGGACCAGAGAGACAGAGAGAGAAAAGAGAGAAAAGAGAGAGAGAGGAGAAGAGAGAGAGAGGGGAGAGAGGGGAGAGAGAGGAAAGAGAGAAATGGGTTT
>CM031629.1:41857648-41890117 GCA_018398815.1 Conus ventricosus | reverse complement strand
TGCGTGAGAGAATGGATTATAAGAACGAAGGAGTATTGATATTGCAACGATATTGACTGGGATGACACGGGGGAAACGACCGAAATGACGCCAGCTGGCAGCTCTCAGTCGGCATACCCAGGTAGGCAGCCCCGTTGTGTATATGTGTATTGATTGATAAGAGCGCAATGAGTTGATTTCAAGATTGCGCTTATAAAATCTCTATAGTATATTATTATTATTAAGATCAATATCAACAACATTGCCATGTGATCAATTCAACAACATTGCCATGAAGACAAATTTTCACAACATGCTGAAGATCAATGTCAACAACATTGTCATGAAGATCATTATATCAACAACATTGCCAGGCTTATCGGTCAGTATATATGTGAAACAATCCGGCAATTGCCGATTCTGCGAACAGACAGGTAAGGGTTTTGTTGTATTTCTGTAGGCGACACCCAAACTATCCTTGATAGAGAGGATGGGAGGCGGATCTCCGTCATCCTATTGCATCTTCAACAAACACCCACACAAGCAAAAGCACAGGCGAGGAGGAACCAACAGTGGATAATACGGAAGTCACTGGGATGGAGTACAATGTGTGCTCAGACACACAGTCTACCGGAAGGACTAGACATATCAACATCCTTACAAACACAAGTGGGGAAAAAAGGAGGAAGATAAACGTCTATTTAATAGGCAACCTTACACCTGTAATTATAATACTGGGCATACTGTCGTGAATCACTTTGGGCTTGCCATCCATGATGACCTTGGAATTGGCAGGGAAGCATTTTTTTTCTTCCTGGGATTACAAAAGGACCTTTCCACACATTCTTTTTGCTTGTTGTGGTCATTAGTCAATAAGGAACCTAATATCTGTCACCGACAAGAAACGAGTGGGGTTTAGACTCTCATCAGCAAACTCTTTGCATCTGTCAGTGTTGAGGGTCAGCAGTCCACTGTTTCTAACTAACACTGTCAAGCATATGGTTTGTCTGTCACAATACGTACTGGCAGACATTTTTGTCCACTGTTGGTGTACCTGCACGGTCTAGTTGTCTGCAAAGAGAAGAAAGAGACCTCTGGAGAGTGACCAAACAGAAGTTCAAAGGGGGAGGATCTCTACGTTGCGGTTGGGTAATTCTCGGTAGCGAATGACAATGTGGGGGATATTTATCCCAGTCCGCAGGGCGTGCATGACAGACTGTCCGTAACATGTTTTTCTTACGTGCCATTTGAAACGCTTGACCATACCATTGGTCTGAGGATGACTTTAGAGTCGTAGTTCAATGGCGAAATAGGACAATGGATAGTATGATTCTCAACATTGAATCAGAGACGAACTGAGTACCTCAGTCAGTAAGGATATCGGACTGTTAACCAACATGAGGAGACATGACAGCAAGGTTTCAGCAACTGTAAAAGCATCGATCGTTTGTGCAATATTGCCTCTGGAAAAACAATAGCCATATTCCGTCGATAGTAGGAATATTTTCAATGGTCTGAAGATGATGGCCCAAGGCCAATAGATATACACCAGCATCCTGTTCCACAACAGGGAATGGAAACCATGAGGCACTGTGTGTCCGGCGATGAAGGTCCAAGCCCAATGATATCCCAGAAACCTTCCAACAGAATGGAAACCAAGAGGGCTCTTTGTCCAAAGAGTGCCACTGGAACACATTTCCCAGCGGACTGTCTCTTGAGTAGATGTACACAAGACTGAACAATAATCTGATACCGAAGAGTCATGTAAGGCCAGAAAAAATGATTGCAACAACGTATTGAAGTGTACGTCGACCAGCGAAAATCGAAACCATGCACGGTATGCAGATCAATGTCCGCGGAATCCTGCAATGCAACACTTGTTCACAACGTCACCATCTTGGGATGAAGACGGAAAAGAATGTCGTTGGTCACTAAAGTAGGTGGGAAGTGTCGAGGGGGGTGTAAGTCACTAAACAAACAGCCGCAAAAAAACAAGGGGAGTCAATAAATATCACGGTACTGCAGACGTTTGGGAGGTACGTCAAAACAAAGACAAGTCGGGCGAGGAGCGGGAAGGGCTGTAGGGGATTGTTTGTCCAACTTAGACGGTTGGCGTGTGCTGACGGCACAAGGAAAACACCTGATCCTGAACAAGAAACTCTGCACCAGGCAAGTTACCCAGCTCAGGATCATCACGTTGACACACGCCGTAACCTGAATCTGAACAAGAACCTGCACCAGGCAAGTTCTGAAATAAAGTCAATGACAGATATTCAATGACACAAAGCCTTGACCTAACCCTAAATGCAGGAGTAGAGGGTCCTCACCAAGGCAAGGGGGAAAAGACTTCATCTGACCACCAAAAGACTGACACTCTGGGTCTCTCAGTGAAATGGTCTTTGCGAGCAAAAGACCGGAATCATCCAAGCAGAGTAGTGCAAACTGTATCCATGAGGAGAGTAACCTGAAATCCATTGACAGAGGCAAGGATCATAAAGAAACCATCCGTGAGAACATGAGAGACCTTACAAGAGTGCCTCTCTTTAGGCAAGGCCTTAGATAACAGCTGAAGGCTTAAAAGGACTGTACGGACACTAGCATAGTGAACCTCCAGCCACAATAACCAACAATGGAATCACTGTTGACACTTCAGACTTTGACTGATGCCACAGCCACGACCACGATCATAACCATGACCACGGACTAAGTCCATGTTCACAATGAGGTGAATGCAGAAAAAGCACCTCTCTGCTGTTAAGGTGTAACTGTATGCACGCTGTTGTAAAGTCAGAAGGCGCTGTATGCTGCTGGACGTGAGTAGCCCGAGTTAGGCAGACGCAAGATTGTTAGACCCACAGACCACGATCATATTGAATAAAATTCCACCGCATTGCGGGTATAGCTGGCTGACTCGCTTGCTTCAACAATGGAACCCATATGTTTCGTTGTTGATGTTGTTGTTAGCTGTTGTTGTTAGCTTGTTGTTGTTGTAGTTGTTGTTGTTGTTGTTGTTGTTTGCCTCGCTGCTTTTCCAGGTTTGCAAATTTTATATGATTGCAAGTCGACACATTTCTTCAGCATCTCATATAGATCAGTCTTAAGAAAGACAGCGAGGTCTTTGCAGGACACTCTGCAAAAAATGTGTTCCTGGAGTACAAGGTCATAAAGGGAATGAAAATCTTCGTTGGTACAGGACAATTCGAGCCATTAATTAAAAGGAGTTGCGTTCATAAAGGCAGAAAAAGATTCATTTTTCTTGGCTGGACACCTGGATTGGAATTTTTCTCGGAATCCTCAAGTGGCACTTTTGAACCTTTCTAGAAAGTTTTGCTTTAAGTCCTCCCCAGGTGAGCAAATCTTTGTGGCTAAAGAATGGTAGAGAGCAAGGGCATGTATTTGAAAAGGGACCGCAGGTGGCAAGACCCATTTGGGGAGGTGGATAAGGGGGGGGGGGGGGGGGGAGGCAGCCACACGTTTTGGCCGTTGGGAGAGTCAAAGCGATACAGGAAAGCGTCAATCTCATCTTTAGAGCTCTTCAAAAACGGGGTATCTTGGGATGTAAGGTGTTTGACTGATGGAGGGTCCTTGAGGGAGCAGAAATCAAAATTACGATGTTCCTCAGAAACCATCCAGAGGCTGAGTCTGGGTTTCTTAGTTTTTTTTTTCTTTTTTTTTTTTCATCTCAGCCTGCACTTGGAGACACTGTAATTCTCTCCTGTGCTTTTTCCTCATTTCCATTTGTTTCAGGTCCTTCGGATTTGTTCATTTTTTCTTTCTGAATTTAAGAGTCTTTCCCTGCAATGCAAGATCATGTTGACCACTCCTTATCTTTTTCCTGTCTCTCTTGTCTTTTCTCAGGTCCTGTAATGTAAGTTCTCTGTCTTTTCTTTTCTGTTCCTTTTCCCTGTCTTTCAGATCTTAGTCTCTCTTCTTGCTTTAACGCTCGATGGATGTGTTCTCTCTTTCTCGAGAGACGAGCCGCGCGGATTTTCACATTTATGTGATGTAATGAGCGAGTCTTCCACCGTCCAAACCTAGGTGTTGGCTTGTGCCAAACACATATTGAATGATGTATTGGGCGAGTCTTCCACCGTCCAAACTAAGGGTTTGCTGTGCCAAAACACACATTGAGTGGGATGTAATGAGCGAGTCTTCACGTCCAAAACCATGGTGTTGGCCTTGTGTCCATATACACATGATGATGTAATGAGCGAGTCTTTCCACTGTCCATAAATGGTGTTGGCCTTGTGCCAAAAACACATTGATTTATGATTTTGTAATGAGCGAGTCTTCCATCCGTTCCAAACCAAGGTTTTGGCCGTGTGCCAAACACCATGGAATGATGTTATCTGTGCGAGTCTTCCACCGTCCAAACCAAGGTGTTGGCCTGTGCCAAACACACATTGAATGATGTAATGGCAAGTTTTCCACCGTCCAAACAAGGTGTTGGACGTGTGCCAAACGCACATTGGAGTGATGTAATGTAGCGAGTCTTCCACCGTCCAAACAAGGTGTTGGCCTTGTGCCAAAAACATTGAGTGATGTAATGAGCGAGTCTTCCACCGTCCAAACCAAGTGTTGGCCTTGATGCCAAAACACACAATTGACTGATGTAATGAGCGAGTCTACCACCGTTACAATCCAAGGTGTTGGCCTTGTGCCAAACACTCATTGACGGATGTAATGAGGAGTCTTAACCGTACAAACCAAGGTCGTTGGCCTGTGCAAAAATCACACATTGAATGTGCGCTCGTTCTTCACATTGAGTGATGTAATTAGTGAGTTGTTACTGTCCAAACCAAGTTATGACTCCCTTGATGGTCTTAGATGCAAGAAACATCGAGAATAGAAAAGAAAAAAAAATACAAAAGCAAAAAAAACACTGGACTCGATAAAACTCTGGCTTATAACGCTATTTATGGGCTTATGGAGTAAGAAACATGTGAACTGAAAAAAAGAGCGAATGGGATACCAAACGGATTTTGGTATTGAGAAACACATCGGGATTAGCAATGCTATTGACCACAGTAAAGAAAACTAAGTGTAATTAAAGTACTAAAGATTCGCCCGGCTAACTAAACCAGCAAAAATAATAAGTAGCTAATTGACCACAGTAAAGAAAACTAAGTGTAATTAAAGACTAAAAGAATAAAGCGGTTAACCAGCCAAAATTAATAAGTAGCTATTGTCCCTCACGTAAAAGAAAAACTAAGTGTAATTAAAGTACTAAAGATTCAGCTGGTTTAAACCTGCAAAATAATCATACTTTGACACAGTAAAGGAAAAACTATGGGTAATTAAAGACTAAAGATTCAGTCGGTAAACCAGCAAAATATTCAGTTAAATTGCAACCTCCCCAATAGGAAGCTGGCACAACTACACCATCAGAAACTACTCAGACCAGCAGCAAAGTAAAAAAAGGGGCAACCAAACAGGACATCTTCATGGTGAACAAAAAAGAAAAATGCAACTGAAAGCATAATCACTCAAAACTGATACATTCATGTCATCACATGGTCATGTTGTAAAGAAAAATGAAGGCAGCTCAGCGAAAAGACAAAATGTATGTAAAAGGGGGGAGAAAAACACACATTATCAGGACACCCCCCCACACCCCCAACACACACACAGCAGAATATGAAAATGATTGTATGCAACTAGATAGGCGCTTTTGGTGGGGCGAAGGTAGGGAGAGGTTCTCGAAATGGGAAGAAGAGATCCTTGCAAATACAAGACATGCATTAACTCATGCCAGTCGGGGTCCTTCTGTCACATGACTGTACCCATGCACCACTAATGCACACTGAAACAGTCATACGCCAAGCATGAAACAGACAAACATCTGACTCCTTTCTTTCGTTACAAACCATACTAGCATACGATTTATCATTTCGATGTCATGGTAAAAAATAAAAAAATGAAAAAAGAAAGAGGAAAAAATCTTTCCACTTCGCACCACTTCTTTTGGCGTGAGATTTTGTTCTCTTTTTATATTTCTCTTTCTTTTTTCTTTTCACATTTTGTTATTCTACTACATCAGTAATGATTGTTTTCCATTTTGAAACAAAGTAAACATTGTTCTTCGTTATTAATATGTCACGTCAGACTAGACCCAAATCAATCGCCCCATTTTACAAACTTCTTTTCGGTCGCACAAACGACCAATTTACCTCACATAAACAAAATACAATCCATGACTGGGTTCACGACACAATTACCTTTTAAATTTTTCCATTGAAGAAAAAAAAAATCCCTTTTTCTGTTTCAATCACAAAGTGATACGTTCCCTTTCCGAAGGAGAAAAGCCTTTCAGTCACAAATTATATACAGGCAGTCGTTCACACACCACAACACACACAACACACACACACACATCCACACACACTCAACACACACACACCACACACACACACACACATATCTATTTATGTCTATAATGTATATATATATATATATAAGAGAGAGGAAGAGAGAGGAGAGAGAGAAGGGAGACGAGGAGGAGAGAGGAGAGAGAGTGAGAGAGAGAGGACTAGAGAGAGAGAGAGGTGGATGAGAGAGAGAGGAGAGGGACTGTGGGGGAGAGACAGATAATCAGATTTTTCTATGTGAAAAATCATCTCATAAAATTTCTAATTACTCAAATTCAGAAAGTTCTTTTGACAGGAGGCATTTTCTGTCCCAATAAGAGCGTTCATTGTGCCAGTCGTGCTCCACAAATCTTGTCTCTACTGACAATCCAAAAGCGCGTAGCTCCTAAAACAGTCCAAAGATTGCGAGGGGGGCCTCATTCAAAGTAATACCTCCAAGTTTACAGTGCTCAGACATGACAGGATTTCTAGCCAATGTTTCGGAGAGTCGTGTAGTTTGCAGTGATAATATGCTTAACAATCGTGATGGAACGCACTCTCAGGAATTTGTCCCACACTTATCCATGTTGTCCCTGTTTGCCCTTCCTCTGCCTCCACGATTCGCACTGTGATAGATTTGTTTTTTTTCGAAGTCTTGCTGTTCGCCATGATTGACTGTCGCTTGCTTGTGTTTCTGTCGTTGGAGTTTGTGATGCCAGTCTACTCACTGTCACAAAGTGTACTAGGAATATATCTGCAGGGGGTGGGGAGATGTTTTCGTGTTGAAAACGTTTCCTGGTCCCACGCAAACAGATTCATCATTGTTGGAAATGTCGGTTTAGTATTAAAACAAACAGGGCGTGGCGGGGGGTAACAATAAACCAGAAGGGGACGATGATATGTGAAGGTTCATTTGCCTTTTCATCTTTGTCCAGTCTGTGTTTTTCTGACTCTTGTTTGGTCTCGGTTCTCTTGAGGCGGGACATTCTGCCATGAACACAGTGCAGTGATTTGGATCTGGAGGTTCAGGGGGTTGTGCCAGTATCGTCAGTCTGAGATCGATACAGTGTGTTGCCTCGGCATTCAATTTTGAAAAAGGAAGAGCGGCATTTCCGAAGTGGCTGCATTCTGCACCAGTTCTAAGGTGATGGGAAAGTCCCTCCACAGGCATGTTGTTGGATATCTTTTGGAAAATTATGCAATAGTAAAAAGGGCATCTGGTTGCTTGCCAGCAAAGGAAGCTACCGAGAGAGAGAGAGAGAGAGACGAGAGAAGACGACGAGAGAGAGAGAGAGAGAAAGAGAGAAGGAGAGAGAGAGAGAGGAACGATAAACGATAACGAACATTATTCAGAAAGGCCACCCCCCCCCCCCAGCACCATTTGAAGGGGGTTGAGTATAAAGAACATAGTTAAACAAGGGGGGGGGGGGACCATCACAAAAATTTAATACTTGTCAACATATGCAAATTACCTATGTCAAATCACTCCTTCTTTTAAATGATTTGACAGTATAAAGCTAGGTTTCTTGCAAGTTGAAATTTTTTGACGACAAAAGACAGACTAATTGAACAGTGCTGGTCGTAGATGATATTTTACGGAATAAGTTTTTGTCGTAGGTCAGGCCTGAACAGGACATAAGAGATACAAAATGAAGTTATCTTCCCTACCAGGATTTTCACAGTGGACACTACAAATGTTTTTCTGTATGGATATTATATAGTCATTGACGATGAATACAAGCAATATAGTACACTAATCCTGAATTTTGTTAATCAGACACTGATAAATCTATTCAAGTTCAGAGACAACAATAAGCTTCTGCTTCTACTAAATAATTACTTTTCAGCAGTTAAATAATGAAAATCGTTCGCTGTTTTGATTTTGGCTATCACTGTCTTGCCATCTACAATCTATTGCTCGTTGATTGAAACAAGCCAAGGGAAACTGCTGACACAGCCGACCCCTTGTTCTTAACCATACAAAACGAAAAAACCATTATTACATAAACATTTACGAAATGCCCGTGCCCACGTAGTTTCCCTCTTCATATCCAGGTCAAACAATGTTTTATAAGCTTTTGGCTGGCAGTCTATGTTGCCCCTCATACGTAGCAGTTTAAGCAGTATCTTACACATTTTATTTATGAATTCAATAATAAATAGGGAATCTCAAGTTCTCCATAAGTCAAGTCATTTGGGGTTTCGGGTACGCCTAATCGACATTCAAAAACCGTTTCAGAGATATATGTGCATTTCTCTTATGTCATGTCCTTTCTCCAAACCCAAATCTCAGGCGCCATATTGGACTTTAGGCTGGCCTGGGCCCCCCCCCCCCCCCCCCCCCCCCCCCCCCCCCCCCGTATCAAACATTCTGAAAGATAGTTTTTATGACTCGTTTCAAAACGTATACATGACGCTTAAAATGGCCATAATGACAGCACCGCTTCCCTATTACCTCAAGATCTTGGCAGGCAAACGAAAAAACTTAGTTTTGTAGAAAATATAATACCCTGATTTTTGTAGGCTGTTTACAATCACAAGGTTTAGAATTCCATTTAAAACATTTTTCACGCGACGTACAAAATATCCACCCTTTCGATAAAACATTAATGTTTGTTTTGTCCTGTTTACTTTGAGATGTAATTTGCTCCGCTGAGCTCAAATTGTTCAAATGGTTTGAAGTCCTATAACAGTTTCAGACAGTTTAAACGATATCATCTGCAAAAAGTAGAATGAGTTTTCCAATCAAATCAAATGAAACACCATGTTTTCCCTTCTCGATAATTTCCAACGCTAATTCGTTAATAAACAAAGTGAATTAAAACAGGACTTCAAACATCACCCTGCATAACACCCTGGTGTTAATCTAATGTATCACTAAATTTTGCACCACACCTTTATATTAGCTTTAAGCCATAGACATACATTTAAACACATTTAAATCGTTTACCTCTTCCACAATGTTTTGCCAGTATTGGCCACAGAAGCTTTCTAGAAATTAGAATCAAAGCCTTTTCGAAGTCTTATAATTGCAACATATAACTTACGATTATTTGAAAAACTGCTTATGAACAGCAGCCTGTAGAGTGAACAAATGTATAAATTTATCGATTGTGCTATAAGCTTCTTAAAACCTGTTGGTATTCACCAGTTATGTTTTTGAATTCGATAATTCAGTTAATCTACTTGCTTTATTAGAGATCCATAAGTTTAATTGCTTTATCCACAAATCGGAGATTCTCTATAAATTATTAGGATTATTTGCTGTCACCTTTATAAACAGAGTAAGATGAGCACTGTCCAATTCTCGGGATAATTTCCTTTTTCAAAAGAACTTTAAACAATTTTACAAGAAAATCGTTTTGCATTGTCCCCTAAGTATTTAAAAAATTCACCAACAAGTCCATCGGGCCTGCTGCTTTACCTATTTTTCAGTTTCCTTATTACAAATTGTTACTTCATGCCTTTGTAATTGGTCGTCGAAAAATTCAGAATATTCATCATCTAATAATGTTTCATTTTCACCAGTGTCTGTATCAAACGCTGATTACTCCTTTTCATCACGGTTTTAAAATGGTGTACCCATTGCACCATTGTGATTCTATTCTGTTCTGGGGTCGTGTTTTTAAAACGCTTGTTTGACATTTTCCAAATTTCCTCTTGGGTTGTCCATATTTGTGACAATTTCTTTTAATCATTTTTGTCAGTTTGTATGAAACTTTTGATCAACTAGATAATAAATTTTATACTCTGTTCGTGGTGACACAGGTTAGTGTCGGTTATTTGTATCTAAGGTTCTCTTCCATACCCTAAGGAAACCTCCCTGACATCTCTTTTAGCTCGTAAACACTTAGATCAAACCATGTCCTTCTGTCTTTTGTCTGGTCTGTTCACACATACTCGTTTTTTCATTCTTTACCAAGCTTCTTTAACAGTATTGATAAACAAATCATGAGCATCATTTACATTAATATCTATCAAATTTACAGCATGCAAAACCTTTAATTTTCATTTATCCGAGTGCCTTTATATTATCGAAGTCCGTGGCGCGCTATTAATATTCCAAACAAATTTATTTATATACTCTTTTCGTTTCTTGCTTTTATTTTCTCAAATCATTAGAACCTAGAGGCTCCCCACATGAAAGTCCAAGAGGCATGTGGTCTGATTCCATCCGTCTTTATTGAAGGCTCTCAATGAAGATTGTATGAAATCAAAAATGGTGCAGAAGCAACAAAATAATCATTCACACTACTACCAGAGTTCACTGATATAAGTATAAAACAGGAATCATTGTCAATCACCAGGGACATACACCGTTTAAAATATATAAATCTAGCGCGTTACACATGTTTAGTCAAACTTTTGCCCATATGCATTTAACACTGTATCTTCAGAGTGGACGTCTAATTCATACAATACCTGACTTATCAAACCTATTGAAAATGCTTTGTTTGTTCATCAAGTTGCGGTGAAAACATCGGGCCGTTCGGCGTTAAAATCACCACACATCAATATGACTTTTGGACCTTGGAATACAAATTATCTATTTTACAATCCTCCAGTTGATGATCACCATTATTCAACATTAAACACAGAATAGTATGGAGACTTTTCTGGGGACCATTACGAAAAATAAAATACACACATATAGAATATCATTCGCCAAATGAAACAATTTTTTATCAATAACAAATAACAGACATTAGCACGCTCTCAGTACTCATTTTTGACACATTTTCATGAGATTATTTCATTTCAGACATATTACTCCCCCCGATCTTCGTTCACGCTGACGTGAATTTTACTGCAGGGCTTAAAACATGTTTTGATCAGAAAAACATGGAACACTGAAAAGGGTCAACGTAAGTTTCAACATGACAAAAGAATCAAAGGAAGAAACATATTCAATAACATCAGATCAGACAGTTTGAGAGAGTAACCACAAATATTCCAATGCAGAAAAGAATAGTTTCTTGTGTTCGCTAAACATTCTCCGATACGAATGACAAACCAGTATTCACCAGAGATGGCTTCTCTGCTTTCAGAACCACTTGCCTGTCTAAACATGTCTTTATTCCGTGCACTGCATCAGACACGCTTTTCACGCTTTCTGAAAATCACACAAAAAGGGTGCTTGGTATACGATGTATTCGTTCAGAAAATCACAAGCGGTTGCCATGCGTACGACTGTCTTCGTTCAGAAAACACACAAGGGTGCAATGCGTATGACTTGTCTTCGCTGTGTAAAAACAATATCCTCTCCCTTTTCTGAACTCGGACTCGCAATGTCAGATTTTCTTATTTTGAATTCCCCGTGCCGTGTTCGCCCTTGATAACCTGGTTTGTCTTTCAAAATGCTGCCCCCTGTATTTACACCTTACTACTAACACAAAAACTATCTATACTCATCAAGAACATTTGTTTTACTAGGCGGCCGTATTCTATGGTACCTCCACGATGCCTGTTTCAATCAATAGACAAGAAGATTTTCTTCCCTTCGATGACCAGGTGGTGTAGATCTGGTGGCCTCTTTCCCTGATCCTTGGCAGCTCGCAGTGTGTGACAAACTTTTTTTAATTAACCGAAACTCGCTGAGAATTAGGCTCGCCACAAACGATCAGTCCCTTTAGTTTTCCACTTCGCCTTCATGATCTTAACTTTTTCTTTGTAGAATGTACATCTGGGACTATCACTGGTGAGTCCCGTTTGCGTTCACACGTTGAACTCTTTCTAAAGGAGAAGTCATCAAGTCATATCCATCTTGGTCGTCAGCATGTCCCTCAGAAAGGTCTTCACATTGCTCAGGGCGTTCTCCTTTTTGCTCTGGGAATTCCATGCACAATGATGTTATTTCTCTTGATCGGCACTCTAATAATCGTCCGTTTTTTCTTTCTAAAGCTTTCAGTTGTTCCTGCATGCAGTATTCGATTGGTCGAGTTCATTTAATTTGACTGTTTAAGATTTCTACTTCTTCAGTAAGAACTGATCTTGATCTTTAGACGACGAGGAAAGATTCTTTTATCTCCCCGAGGTCTTCTTGAATACTTGTCAATTTACCCCTGCATTTGTCAAAACTTCGTGCTCAAGCCGCTGTCCGAGTCTACATGTGGTCATGACGTCTGTCAAGGGTAAACTTCGACCCCATCTTACTGTGCTCATGCCTGGTTGACAGTCTCCACTGTTCTCCTGACCTGCAACGCCTCTGTCCAGACTCACCTCGAGCTGCCTGCCTCGTCACAGTGGGGCTGCTTTGCACTGGCAGACTTAGGAGCGGCCAGGATTAAGTTCGATGTCACGCACTGCATGAGAAATACCGCGCTCAGAAAAACACAAGGAAGGGTCAGTCTCCAACCATGACACCGTCTAGCCAGAGAACGTATTAATGCAATCCTGACTCACTTTCGCCCTCAAACCAGTTTTCGGGCGAAAGTATGAACCAGGATTGGCATTTAATTACGTTCTCTGACATATAAGTAAGACTTCCATTTAGCAAAAAAATATTCGTTATCTACAAACACAAACATATGTGGAGGGTTATCGTTTTTCAATTACTATTTGTACTAACTTTCAGGATTCGCTGTTTTTGTGTAATCCTGTGTTTATTCCTGGTCATTTTCAAATAACATCATTTTCACGCAACATTCATCAAATGAGGTCTCTGTCTTTCATGTGAAATAGAACTACAGTCTTTAACTGTTCTCTAAAGTCTTTTAAAACTGAGTTATATTTTTGACATAAAATCCACACACTTATTCCAGCATGTCTTCCACTGAAAGCCAGTTTTGACAAAGTATTTCTTTTTTTAACTATGTCTCTTTCTGCCGAACAGTCATCTATAATAAATAGTGTCTGCGTTCCTTCAAACAGTCTATAAAACTGTTCTAAACACTCACTCAGTTTATTGCTAGGATCAACTAAATATATGTCATCATCTGTCCATATAAACCTTCTATCATGATATGCTTTGTTCCATTTAAGTGTTGGGCAGAAAATCACAATATGATTAAAATTATAGCGATAAACTGTTTGTAATAGGTCGAGGACAAATATTTTTTTTCCACAACCAGTCTGCCCACAAATTAATGAACAATGAGGGGTTTTTGTCATAAAGTTTAACTGCTCCATAGTTTTATAACAGAACTTAATCTAATCCGGTTATTGTTTTTATCATGCCCTCTGTTAAAACTTGTTCAGTATAATAAAATCCTATAAGGTCTAAATGTGTAAGATTAATCCAATTCAGTGCTGTAAGATTGTTTCTATTTAGACTAATATTGATTTTGTTGCTTGTTGTTATGACCTTAATATCCTCACCATTGTGAAGAATGACAACAGTAACTTTAAGACTGTCAACGTCTAAGTTTTGCCAGCTAATTAGAATTCCTTTAAAAAGGACGTCACTAACGCCCACAACCCCATCCCTCTCCTTATCTTTTAAGACAGAAATTTCAAATATCATTGTGAACGTGTCCCCTAATTTCATTTGCGGCATGAACTGTAATTTTGTAGAAGCATCTTTTAAAACCGCTTCTCTTCTGTGGAGGATGTACTGTTTTTTCCCATACGGCTTTATTTCAATCTCTTTCCGACTATTGTCATCTGGCATAAGACTTACATGTAAAGGGCCAGAGTTGAATGCTTTTCTGAAACTTTTTTGGCGGCCATAAATTGTAAATGGGCTTATGAATTCAAATTTTATGTCCCATTCTAAATATGGTTCTAAGTGCCATTTGAGGTCAGGTTTTCGAACTATTTTATATTCATACTGACCAACATTATTTGCTTCTAGATTGCGCAGTTGTTCTAGTTTAGGAAACTTTTTGTTGTCGCCAACCTCTTTGCGTTTATAATCGCCATCTTTAGTGTACTCAAACCCATACAAAGCGCCTATCTCGCCATTCTGTTCAAAGTCCGCAACGTCTGCAAGGTCTTTTAATTCTAAAGTTATACACCTTACAGGCGCTAATGTAACTCCTGATTCTTCTGGCCCACGCGACATTTTTTAGTACAGCTTATTATTTTATTTCCAAAACAATGTGTAGGTTATCACATTTCACGAGTTTCCCCTGTTTTGTCTGCAATTTTTATATTAAATGATCCAACCTCCCACAAACTAATCTTTTAAACTGTAAATTAGGGAATTGTATAATTTCATAATCGCAATATGCAGCTTTCCCTGATGGAAGAGCCCTCAAAACAGTTGAGGGCCTTCCATCATATAAGTTTTCATCAGTGCTCAGCTCATCCAAATGAACATAGAGTAATGAATGTAATGCAAGATCGAGCGGATTTTCCCCCTCATAAGTAGTTTTGTTTGGTGTAACTCTAAATCTATAATTGTCAGCTGCAAAGCCTAACATTTTAGCTAGCTCTTTATCAAAATAGTAACCTCCTTCTTCTTCAGGCTTGAATGTTAACATTGTTTTTAGATTTGCATTGTTAAGTTTGAGAGTAATGTCAAAGTTACTCATTGCTTCTTTTAGTGAGCAAAACCCGTAATAACCATCAGGTATTGTTAACTGGCTAACTTTAGCCCCTGTTTTGTCAACTTTTAGAACCTTATTATTCTCCTTGGATTCAGTTATATTAAACCATACGACTTTGTAAAATATTTCATGGAGCGCGACCGTTTTGGCCCCGCAATTGTTATCAATAGCATGTTCTAAAAACGAAGGACGGTCTTGAGTTGTTATTGTTACAAACATTTTTTAAACGAAATAAAAATGAGCGCATTTAAATATACTGATGCAAAATATTCTGCTGGGCCGCACTACAATCTTAAAAATATAACAACTGACACCCTCGACATTTCTGTGACCCAGACTGACACCTTTCAAGTAAAGGTGAGTACTCCATTAAGCAGATATCTTAATCCCCTATTAAAAAAGACTACATCGCAAAAGTGTGGTTTAGTCATCCGATGCAGTTTTACCAGAACCAGTTAAACTTTGCTGTGTTTTGTGCATCAACTGGGTGTGGAGTGTCGTATGCTGATCATTTAAATCATCCAGATCCTTTGGTGAGGTCAGTGTATAGATTTCATTTCTATTACACCTTCAGACGTATTTTGACTGAACTGCAAGCTCCATTGCCAAATGACAAACCGTTTAATCCATTCAGCAACAGAATAGACATGAAGGCTTTTGAAAGGATCTGTAACGAATTCAATATTAATGTTAAGACAGACTTTAGACAAAAGTTGGATCTTAATCATGGCTTAGGAACCCTTATTTTTGGGGCGTGCACAGAAAGTATAAGTATGACTGGAATCCTCCTTACACATCTTTCTCTTCAGGCACAACTGTTCACCTAGGGTCCATAGAGCAAGAGCATAAAACAGCATGGACAACATTTATTTAGACACTTCTAAGGGCCTAACTAAAGCAGGAATAGAAGAATAAACGACTCTGTTCGTACTTACGTTTGGTGTTTTCTAGGCTCGCAAGCACAAACAAGATCGAGCATAAACCGATCCTTCTACTGGCTTTGATGCACAAAAAAACAATACTTAGCAAATTTAGAGGACGCCATTAATTCTACAGTTGATTTGCCTTCAAGTATTAAAAGATACCAAAATGTTTTACAATACGCAAGATCGAAAGTAGACTTTGCTGTTGGCACTGGTTTATACATGCTGCCTTCTGACCTCAGGCCCCAGATAGGCACAATAATAAACTACAATAATGAAATCCTTGTGGCAGGCAATGAAAAAAAGGTCGGGAAAAACGAAATAAATTCTGAGCCAGTAATATTGCAAGCAGTAAAAAAAACAAGATGACCCCCCAAGAATAAGTCATCCAATCCCCGTGGCCCAAAGCCCAAAGGCCGTTGAAGACCCGGACTCTGTTCGCGAAGTTAAAAATAATGACCATGAATATGAAAAGACAGCGCTTGTTTTTGGGAAATTAACTGGCCTAGGATTACTTGGTCTTTATCTTACTAAAATTAACCCAACTATTAAGAGAGCTAATGCCCCTAAGTGCTCGGCATAAAGCCAACTACTTTGCTTGCAGTAGACAAAAGCCAGCTAGCAATACTCCCTAATATTCCAGGCAAAGAGTCTATAGCTTTACCAGCTAATTTTTTTTAATAAACTCGCAAGATGATCAAGCTGTTTTTTTCCCACGATTTATGAGGCGGTGATGGAGGCGATGGCGGCGGTGGCACTGAACTTTTGCCACCGCCACCTGTAATAGCCATCACCAGTGTACTTATTGCAAATCCTAAGGCCGTTATAACGCTTACAAATTGACTCCTTGCTCTCTAAACAGTGTTCGTATTCGTTCTGCTAGTGTCGTGTCTTCATATAAAATTCTTTGGATAGTTTCTCTTATTCTATTTACTTGAGTTCGTAATTGTTCTCGGTTAGTAGACAACACTTCTAGTCTTGCTGATCTCTCTTGTTCAAGATCTTTTAGTCTTGGGGTTATTCTTTCTTTAATATCATGCCCTAAGTTGGCGTCATCAGCCTCAACGAGTTTTTCTTTTTCTCTTTTTATATGCTCATCTAGTTCACCCAGTTTTGCTAAATTGTTTGTTAATTGCCTCTAATGGCTCTTGAAGCATGATCAAGGGGTGCTATTTCTCGCATGGGTAGCGGTGAGTCGTGTATAGTCTTTAATGTTGTTTCTTCTGAAAAACTGGTTTCTGCTTCTATTGCATTTATTAATTCGTTTGCCGATTGATTTAATTCTTTAAGTTCCATGTTTTGCATTTGGTTATCTGTCGGGAGTTCTTGTAGTGTGTTTTGAAGTTTAGCAACTGCATCCCATCTAATGTTGGTTTAGAAATGCCAAGGCGATTTTGTTCGCTCACACCGAGTCTTTGTCTAATTGTATCTTTTTTTAAAAACTTTGATGGGTCTGGTTTAGTTGTAAGCTGAACAAGTTGTCCTTGATCGTTTTTCACAAACAAATGGTCATCTTTTACTTCAAATCATTAGGGTCTATAAATTCGGGAGGTTCTTGGCCTACACTTTGGTAAAATGATTTGACCTTACTTTCTGTTAATTCACGCCGCAATTTAGAGCGCTGTGCGATGCTGTGTCAAAGGGATCATTTCACTCATGTCGTCTCCAGGATCAAAAAACATCATAAACTTCTTCGCCTTCAATGCCTGCCATGTTTTTAAATAATTAACTTTTTATTTTGTTTATAAAAAAAATGTCACAAGCATATGGCTCGATTCTTGACCCGCATAGAAGACTGAAAGAACCCTTTGGCGTGAAGGGAAATAAGCGGAATATTACTGTTCCAAATAATCCATCTACTATTGATGCAGATCAAATTCTTACTGTTAAATTTCCAGACCTAGGAGCGGATGAAGTGATTGTGCCAGGCTCTGCGCGGCTTACTTTCAAAATAGAACTCGCTTCAACAACAGACCCAAACAGGACAGTTGTACAGAATCTGGGGCGGGCAATCGTTAAGAAAATTTCTATAAAACTTGAGGGGCAAGAAATATTTTCTTTACATAATGCAGACATATTTTTAGCCTATTCTGATCTATGGCTAACCGCGAATGAAAGGGCCGATCTTGCGTTTCAAGGAATCAAAAATGAAGAAGCACTAAAACATAGAATAGGCGCTGAAGATGCTAAAGACGGCAAAAGGTTTGTAGCCGTAAGTTATGCGTATGGAAATCGCTTTTTCATACCCCTAGATTTTGAGTTGTTAAAAGCGCATGCCCCATACTTTCAAGGAGCATTAAAAGACAGATTGTCATATGAACTAACTTTTAATGACCACAAATATGTTATTATATCTACAGACGCCGAAGCAAAGTACAGCATTTCTGACATCTCGTTAGAGTTTGACACTGTTAGCAACCCTGACTTAGCGAGGTTGATCCAGCAACAATATCAGTCAAAATTTAGAAATTTATATTACGAAAGAGTGATTCATCATTCTAAATATCCTAAAAGCAAGGCAGACACTATTATGGAATTTTAGTTTTAGTGCCACAGCAAGATCGCTTAAAGGTATTTTATTGCTGTGCGAAGATGAAGAACCATTCAAAGACAAACTGAAAATTTTGTTAATCCTAAAATAACGAAAGTGCAATGTACAATTGAGGGCCCGTCCTAACCAAATCTACGCTAGCGGGCTTAAACCTTATCATCATTTTGATGAAATAAGAAAACTGTTTGGAGGCGGGAGGTGTAGAAAATCCGACAGTTGACCTTGTGTCTAAAGATTTGCATCTTCACAGTGTTAGACTTGATCATTATTTAACAACGAAATACGGTTTATGGATTGACTAAGATCAAGGAGGATAATCAGTTACATGGAAGCGGGAGAACTGTTAGGGACATAATAAACATTCAAATTGATAAAGAAAAAGAGGCTGATAAACGCTTAATGTGTATTTGTTTTTAATATATGATGCGCAGTGAATATTCAAGATAACAGATTAGAAAATATACAATACTAATTATTTTTATTTTATAAAAAGCATGTCTGTTCAGGTTTATCCAAATGTGCCTACAGCGCCAGAGTTGCCAAGAGAAGAGATAGCCCTGACATAAAAACCTTTAGATTAACAAACATTACACAAATGCAACAAAAACTAGAGCAGGACCTTTCAAAATACAGCAAAACCAAACGAAGGTATTCTGCTGCCTTTAATGCTGTAACATATGTTAATACTGGAACATCAACTATAAGCGCTCTATCAGCAGGAACAAGTGTAGGCCTCTTAGCAACAGGCATAGGTGCACCCGCAGCTTTACCTCTAGGCGGTTTGTCTTTAGCTCTTGGCCTGTGTTCATTAGCTGTAAGTGCTGCTGGCAAAAAATTAAAAACTAAACTCCAAAAGCACACAGCTATGGTTCAACTAATAACAGCTAAACTTAGTTCGTTTAAACTGACAATAAATAAAGCGCTAGTTGACTCAAACATCACGGATGAAGAATTTAATCGTTTACAGACCGATTTTGATGACTATAAAAGACAAAAAGTTTGATCTTCAAAGAAAGGCGAGGGCAAGTTTTTCTCAACAGCCAGGACGCCGAGCAGATAAAAAAGGAATGCTTAAAAAAGTAAACGAAACATTAAACTCTGTTCTAAACAGCTCACATTAACAACACCAAAAGGTGTTTATACTTTAGTTTATGAGTCCAAACGCAAAAGACCGCCGATATTGATTCTGATTAGAATTTTTTTTTTAATTTAAATAAATATTTTGAGTTAGAAAAGAAACTCAACATGGCTAGGATATATGAAGGCCAGATGAATTGTTTGAAGGAATGCTTGAGAGAGGGCGTTTATCAAGAGCACTGAATGATATTGATTTAGAAGTCATTGACCAACAAACGTACAGGCAAGTGTTGTTCATGCTATTTCTCAAGTTCCAGGTAAACTAACAATAAACCCGCCAGTTAAAGTAATGTTAGCTGTTTTAATCGACTATGTAACAATAAATGAAGAAAATCTAGAAGTCTGGGTCTCGACTAAACAACAGACTATTCTTTCTCATAATGACTTAACCCAGGTTGGGCAGACGAACTGCTTACGCAGTTGATGTGGCCGCTGAAGAAGCCAAATGAGAGGCTCTGGTTGGTCAGAGGGCGAAGTCTTAGAGATCAGATTAAAACAGTTTAAGTATGCGCCGATTGTTGGCAGGCTTACATTCCACTACTCCAGCATTAGTCGCAAAAAAAGCAGTTCTAAACATAAAGAATACAGACAACAAATGTTTTATGTGGTGTGTTCTCGCAAGGCTGCATTACGCCCCGCAAAAACGCAGAGAGAGTGTCTAACTATCGCCCTTACATTAATGATCTTAACTTTAGGGGAATATCATTTCTGTTAGTGTAGATCAAATTGATCAGTTTGAAGAACAAAACAAACCAATAACTGTTAATATCTACACATGGGATGAGGAAACAAATTTGGTGCGATTAAAGTGTCCAAGAACAGTCCACAATAGGCAATCCAGACAAAATCATGTTGACTTACTTCTGATGCTTTCACCAGCGGGGCTACCGCATTAACATTGATTCGAACAATGAGTAAACTAATGCAGCATGCTTCAAAGAAAGGGCATAAACAAGAATTCTGCAGAAAATGTTTAACAAGAATTCCATCCGCTCAAGCCGCAAGCGAACATAAGAAACATTGTATCGGCCCAGTTGACTGTAATACAGAACTAATTACGCCCCAGAAGGCAGTAAAGTTAGTTTTAAGAACTGGAAACGGATGCAACATTCTCCATACGTAGTTTACGCAGACTTCGAGTCGCTTATTGTTCCTTATGAAGGGCCAGCGCCACAAAAACTTCGAAAAACAGTCTTAATGATGTATCATCAGATTTGTTCATTTGCCTTCATCATTGTTAGGTCGGATGGCGCTCATTCAACGCCAGAATTATACAGAGGACCAGATGCTGCAGAATACTTCTTAAAACGCATGCAGCAGTGCGTAATGATTGTTCTAATAATCTGAATTTATCTGAAATCATAATGGCGCCTGAAGACCAAGAACAGTATGACTTAGCCACTCACTGTTGGATTTGTGGTTTAGAATTTAGTGAGGAAGCCAATCCAAAGTAAGAGACCATGATCACATTAGTGGAAAGTTCAGAGGAGCAGCACATAGTAAATGCAATCTTCAACTAAGTTTGATCCTAAGACATGGAAGCTGCCTGTATTCTTTCATAACTTGCGAGGTTACGACTCTCACTTATAATGAAAGCAGTAGACGATGCCTTTAGGGTGTCATGCATCGCACAGTCATCAGAAAAGTACATGTGTTTCACTTTAAATAACATGTCTTTTTATGACTCTATGCAGCACATGATGGGTTCATTAGAGTCACTGGCTATGTCCTTAAAGTCCTGCCCATAACGGAAGAATATTTTGACCCAACTCTTGTTGAGAAGGGCGTTTACCCTTATGAGTACATGAACAGTTGGGAAGGTTTGACGAAGATACACTTCCACTAAAGGCGCGTTCTTTTTTAGTCTTAGAGGAAGGACATTAGTGATTCTGATTACCAACATGCTCAAGATGCGTGGCAGAAGTTAGATTGTAAAACGATGGGAGGATATCATGATTCATACTTGATGGCTGATGTATGTTTGTTGGCGGATATTTTTGAAAATTATAGAAAGACTGCATGAAACATTATAGCCTGGATCCCGCGCATTACATTTTGCGCCCGGGATGAGCTGGGACGCTTTCTTAAAGTTTACTGGAGTACAGATTGATTTATTGTCAGATTTACCAATGATTCAGATGATTGAAAACGGATTGCGGGGAGGAATTAGTATGGCGTCGCATCATTACTGTAAAGCAAACAACAAATACTTGGACGACTATGATCCGAGTAAAAGGTCTAACTATCTCATGTATTTAGATGCAAACAATCTGTATGGATGGGCAATGGCGCAATCACTTCCACTACGCAACTTTAAAATGTACACAGAAGACAATCCAAAAAATATTCAAAAGGCATTAAAGTGGTTGGGCAGTTTGGCGCCTGATCAACAGCGTGGATACATTCTAGAAGTTGACTTAGAATATCCTCATGAACTCCATGACCTACATAATGACTACCATTAGCAGCAGAAAGTCTAAAGACGAATCCAAGAGAACCACCTAAACTTGTGCCTAATCTTCGGGGCAAAAAAAATTATGTCTGTCATTACAGACTTCTACAATTTTATTTAAGACATGGTTTGAAGTTGACAGCAGTTCATCGCATAATTGCTTTTGATCAAGAACAGTTCATGAAACCATACATCATGAAGAACACTGATCTCAGAACTAAATCCACAGATGCTTCAGAAAAAGACTTTTTCAAGCTGATGAACAACAGCTGTTTTGGAAAGACTATGGAGAATCCGCACAAGCGTAAAGATGTCAGATTGGTCACCAGAGAGAACGAAGCAATTAAGCTGACTTCAAAACCTAATTATCAGGACTTTAAAAGATTTCATGATCAGCTTTTTGGCATAATGATGAAAAAAAAGAAAGTCAAATTAGACAAACCTGTATTTATTGGGTTTACTGTTTTAGAATTATCAAAGCTTTTGATGTTAGAATTTCTTTATGACTACTTTAAACCCTTGTATCCAGAGTCCAGAGTACTTTACACAGATACAGATAGTTTTGTTATAGATGTCCCTACTGAAGACATCTATAAAGACATGGAAATGGAAGTGGCTAAAGGGCATGCAGGATGGTACGACACGTCCGATTACCCTAAAGATTCGCCTTTACATTCAATTACTAATAAGAAGGTTTTAGGAAAGATGAAGGATGAATTATCCGGAGGGGTGATTAAGGAGTTTATTGGTTTAAGGTCGAAAATGTACAGTATTTCGAGCCAGGAGAAAATCATTAAGAAAGCAAAGGGAATATCTCGCAGCGTTGTGCAGTCAAACATATCACATGACAACTACAAAGAAGCATTGTTTGGCAATAAGACTTTTCATCATGACAACGTAAAACTGCGATCTAATCTACATGAGATCAATACAACAGTTGTAACAAAGAAGTCATTAGATAGAACAAACACAAAACGTGTGTTTGTTAATCCAGAGTTTTCATATGCAATCGGGCACTGGAGAACCGCATAAACAGGGGGGTTTATATTTTCATCAACTTTTATTATAAGATCGATCATAGCTTCATCCAATTCATTTAAATCTTTTCTCATGTTTGCTTGATGCGTTCGAATTTTTTTTATTATTTCAAGATATTCTTTTTCCCAATTTGGGGGTTTGAGCTGTAGGCGATCTGGATGATTTAGCATGCATTGATTAATCCCCGAAAATGTTTCCTTAAATTTGCATTACACGCATGAAATGATTCCCGTATCATTTTCAAGGTCTCTTCCTTTAAACCATTCTTGTTTCGTTCTGCACTTCCTTCTGAGCTTCCATTTTAAACTCAAATATATTTACGTAAATTAATTAAAGCGGAACTGTGTCCCGGGGGGATATCTGCAGTTCTTCCTTCACAAAAGATCTTTGAGGGGCTGGTTGTTTTGTTGTGTCAGTTTCTCGTAAATAATACACGGGCGGATTCATTTTAAAATCTTTTTATTTCATATGGATCAAAAACTCCAAACCGGATCGGTTGCCCTGATGCGAGTGTCCCCTTCCCTTCCCCCCGGGAAAATAAAGGTACCTTACTTTCAAAACCAACGGTAATAGTTTGCTGGATGAAGACTCTCCTTCAGCAACATTTTTTTGTTTTTCTTTTGATTTCTTGTACTGGTTTTAGCCCTTTAAATTCTTCATTATTCATTGCGCGCAAAACTGAGGCAGTCTTCTAACCCCTTCTGTGTTGCGAGCATTGTCAATAAGCTCTCTGTGATACTGGTAGGAGAAAAGTCTTTCGGCTAACTGTTTGTTAAAGTTTTCAAAATAAAGCCTGTGATCTGTGAACTCCCGGAATGCCTCTTTTAATAGTTACTCTGTGTTTTTTCAATAATGATTCACTTGCCTTTAAAATTCTTTTCCATCATCGACTTGAATTCATGCGAGGGAACGTTAGTGGCTCGTTGCGTTATATCAGTTGTATGCAACAGCAACAGCCAGATGCTCTCTTTCTGCTGTTAAAGGTTCGCATCTTTATATCTTGAAGCTATGTCCAATTGGACTGTAAGGGGTACTTAATCTTTTTCGTTAATCGTAATCAGAGGGAAATTTAGAAGGTTCCATTTGATGGGTGTCGTTTGGAGGTGTGTTCACAAAAGTGCGGTCTCTGTATCGTCTAGGCGTGGTACATTCAACAATTTCCAAATTGCTTGTTTAGATAACAGTCTTTTGCCTGTTTGTTCCAATATCACCTCCAGCTGCTTTGGCTTAGTTTCTTAATTGCTGTTATTCCCTTCAATATCACTTTTGTGCGAATAATAGATTTTGTTCATTTTTTACTCAGCCAATATTATGTGCAAACAAAAATACACAGCGGTATACCAAAGACATTTAACCCGATTCTTGCATTTTTGTTTTTTCTGATGGTTGATAAAAGTTGCACTAAATTTTGGTGGGGGCAATGTCTCGATTGGTTTTCCTGTGTTACAAGATATATTTTTTTATTGCTTGATAAAACATCTTTAAACTGTGTAAGTGCATGCCCTGTTTTTTCAGTGTGTTATTAATAAAATCTACACTGCTCAATTCTCTGCTTTCTCTAGCGATCTTGTGCTGCGGCTAGTTGCCTCCACAGCTTTGTTATGGTCCTTTTTCTCTCGCCTTCATCTCGAGTGTACTAATAATGCGTGATTACTTCCAACTAAATGCGAGCGCATTAACCCACAGCGCCGCCTCATCTATCATTACGACAACTGTGACGCCATTTTTTTGACTAAATGTATTTTTTATTTTTACATATTTATTACTGTCTGGATTTATTCCTTGGCTTGTCTAGAAAATCTTTCGTGGCAAAACGAAGCTGTAATAACAGAATCAGCTTTGCTGAAAATCCCTCAAGTCTAGTTGCCAAGATCTGCTGGTTTTTAATTCTTAACACGCTTTTACCAAGCATGTGTATCCTACACTAAACCCCCAATAACAGCAGATGGCTTACAAGGTTAGCATACAGTTTTTTTCGGTGCTCATTTTTAAAAATAAAATAATTATAATTAATAAAAACATTAACGTGATGATCTACTACAGCTACAGGCAGCCTAAACCTCTGTAACTTATGAACGACCAAGCTGATGATCACCGCTCATTATGCCCAAAAGGAGAGGCTGTATCTTTGGCGCATGTGGGAAAACAAAACAGTTCCTCGGAACTGAATACCAGCTAAGAACAGATTCAACTGATGCCGCCACAATGACATTATAAAAGTCTATAACAGGTATGAAGCGCAGCTGGGGTCTAGAATGGTGAAAAGTGTGGGGAAAGGTTCTTAGTTTGTACACTCAACTAGTCAGTAGATTTGCAGCCCATTGATTTGAAACAAGATCTTACGTATGATTTTATCGCAAGATCAGTTTTAAACAAAGTCTTTAGATTCTCTAGGATGTGATCTATACTACAGATTTGGAACATTGTTATTCGCCATTAATCATGGGATTAAGAACTTTTAATCTATAGATTTTGTTTTCCCTTCAAAATGACGAGCTGGAAAATCATCAGAACCAGAATCAGGAAACATTGCTTTCAGGTGGAAGGAAGTAACCAAGCCAGAAAATCAGCAGAATCAGGAACATGGAACCAGGTGGGGGCCAGTGAAAAGCATCCTATCCTGGGCGTGTTAAAGCAGGGAAAAAAAATAGCAGAGTGGAACTGACAAAAAAAAATTAATGTTACAGAATATAAACTCATCATGAAAACATAACACCGCCAGCGCCAGACAAGTTGATTCACATGGCCCGCTTATAAAAACTCCATGTATTACAAAGACCTTCCAGGCCCTAAGTCCTCATTGGAATATTGAACTTAAAACTGTTGCCATTTTTGCGCCATTGCTGCTGTTTGGGGGGCAGTTATTTCGATTATAAAATATATATACTATGGCAACAGAAACAAAAGCAATCAAAAGAAATCTGAACCACTAAATACAGAAAAAGACTACTGCACGCAAACCGCCAACAACAAAAGATCGTTTTGATCCATTTCAAATGAATAATTTTTAAGAATTTTATTTTAAAATTTTTTAATAAAAATAGACATGGCGTATATAAAATGATCCATGAAGTCAATAAATGAGACCCTCAAACCAACATGGAGTCTATAAAAGACATTTCCAATAGACCAGTATTGTAATCAATGTGGTTGTTAGGATGTAAGAACTTCATTAAGTCTATGCTGACCGATCTCGCGCTGAATACGCGAGCAAGACATCCTCAACGATTGGACGCGATTTTTTGAGGCGTTGTGTGTGTACTATATAGACATCTACTATTTAAAGACAAAAAAACATAGATTGTTTTCAAAATAAGTATAAGTTAACTTGAATAAGAACTTGGTATTGTACTTCAGAGGATGTCTTAGTTATGTTCTTGAGGTAACTTATCAAGGAAACTTAATCAAGAACTTATTAAGAACTTTGAAGTAACTTAATTAAAAACTTATTAAGTTCTTAAGGATGAATTAATTAAGAATTTAGAGCTTGACTTTAATTAAAAACTTGGAAAATGACTTGGGGTTAAGAACTTGGGGGTGGCTTAATTTAAAATCTCTCATAGAGGTAACTTAATTATTTAAAAACCTTAAAGGTTACTTGTATAACCTTTACAACCAAGTCGTTCAAAGTGGCGTAAACCGGATACACTTCCATAAAATGGTACCAGGGAAAATTATGCGCTGTAACTAGTCTTGGGGATGTTAGAACAACGTTTACTTTCAGTGGCCTATTCGTTGAACTTGGCCTGCGTTCATTATGTGATAAGCCCTGTGTTTTGTCGCGCTGGGTGTCGGTGGACAGTGTGTCATCCACACACACACACGCATTACACACGCGCGTTACACGTCTAATAATACTTTAAGTGGAATAGACGTTAAATCAAGATACAACAAACACACGCGCGCGCATAGCACCACACACACACAACCACACATTACTTCGCGCACCAGCTGCTAAATCAGAACACACGCGGCATTTGCGCCGCACACACTTACACACACACCACACACACACACATGCCCACCCATGTAACAGGTACGGCGGCCCCGGGCGGATCACAGGTGATAGGACTGCGCACTATCCGATTACTTACTTATGGGCGGCCAGGCAGAGCCAGACCCCCAAACACACACACACGCAGAAGAGAGAGAGAAAGAGAACAACAGGTGAGAATGAGTCGGTAGTTTGAACAGGGAGCATATAATTAATCGGCATAGCGGCGAGCTAACGCTGTTGTGTATTGTGTAGTGTGTGTGTATCATGGCTTTACCCTTTAGGAGATAATCGTACCGTGTTGGTGTTTTCAGCTTTTTAAGCAGATCAAACAGCACGAAACGGTAGCAGGTTGAGCGTTTGGCCTTGGCCGAGGGTTGCACACACACACACACACACAATAGTACGCGTGCGCACACCAACACACACAACACACGCGCCACGCATGCACACACACACCACACACACGCACGACACACTTACACACACACACAACTTACGTGCACAGGCCTGCTAAACAGAAACACACGCAGCAATTTGCACGCCATACACAACGGCCAACCTGTCTAGAGGGCCTGCGCACGCAGCTTTATCGATAGCATCACGAAAAGTAGTAATGAGTGGTCTCCCTGTACACGTGGATTGCACCACCACAAATGTCAAGCTTAAATATAAGAATTCAACACTCGTATTGGTGGTCGGTTGGCCACCGCAGGCGTCCCACTTCGGAGTTTGGAGTTGTGAGTTCAGGGCTGCACTTCCTCATTAGTTGGTCAACAGTTTCGAGTTTCCGAGTTGAGGACCCAGGTTCTTGGGGGTCAAGTTCACCCATCCAGAATGAAAAGACCGGTGCAGCCTTCCAGACCATGTAGGCCGCACACCACCCAAAAATTCCCATGGGCAAACATACTCCTGGGGTTCCCCCCCCTGAAAGCATGGTCGACACAAAGTGACGCTTCGAATAAAATTAAATCAACAGTCGGCCATGCTCAGGGGAGGGGGGTTCTTTTGCTATTTTTTATGTTAAAAAAAAATTGTTAGTGCTTCGACTTTTTTTAACAAATACTCTAACATGCAGTAAGTAAAAATTTATATCCATTGTTAAATAACACACAAGCCAGTAGATCCATTGTTAAAAATAACACAGCCCAACACAGTAAACGCGTCCTTCCCGGTAAGCAGGTCAGTGAGGAAAAATGTGAGTCAGCTGTGACAACGGCCAATCGCGCTGATGGCAGCTGTGTCTAATTGCCGCAACACAAGACTAGTTCGAAATCGTTATGATAGTCACGTAGTAAGTAATCAGGTTGCCGACCATGCCGGGTCCTGCAGTAATCGGATAGTAGCAATTAAAGGTTCCCACCATTTTGTATATGGATGCGCGTTCAGTCACGGCTGCTTGTCCTCCTACGTTACCTCCTATGCGACGTGTTTCAGCCCCGGCTACTTTCCCCTACGCTACTCTCTGAAAACTTTAGTAAATTAGTATTGAAAACGAATAACCCTGCACAGTATGTTTGTTTGTAGATAATCGTTATTTTTTGGTTATTGAAGTCTTACTTGTCAGAGAACGTATAAATGCCAATCCTGGGTCACTTTCGCCCGAAAACTGGTTTGAGGGCGAAAGTGAGTCAGGATTGGCATTTATACGTTCTCTAGCCGAGATCTCGCCCTTAATGTCCGACATCTCAATTCTTCCTTCTTCTTGGCCCGACGACACATGAAATTCAAAAATACAGTCACGAAACATCCACATGTTGACCGGAACACGAGCGGTACTGCAGGCATGGTCCAACACAGGTACGATGACCAACTGTCAACCCTCAGAGTGACCAACAACAGTCGTGCTGTGCAAAAGTAGCGGGACCGATGTCAAACACGTCATGCACTGAAGAGTACACGTACACTCCCCCGAGGGAGAGAGAGAGAGAGAGAGAGAGAGAGAGAGAGAGAGAGAGAGAGAGAGAGAGAGAGAGAGAGGGATGGAGAGAGAGAGAGAGAGCGAGGAGAGAGAGAGAGAGAGAGAGAGAAAGAGAGAGGAGAGAGAGAGAGAGAGAGAGAGAGAGAGAGGGACATGCATACATACATGCATACAGACAGACACACGACAGACAGAGACAGAGAGACAGATCGAGAGGCATACACATGCACCCATGCATGCAGGCATACACACACACACACACACACACACACACACACACACACACACACACACACACACACACACACACACACACACACACACACACACACACACACACCTACCTGTGCTTCATACTTCAACACAAAAAGAAGAAGAAGAAGAAGAGAAGAAGAAGATGATGATGATGATGATGATGATGATGATGATGATGATGATGATGATGATGATGATGATGATGATGATGATAAAGACGAGGAGCAACAACAACAACAGCAGCAGCAGCAGCAACAACAACAACACACATACCGGTGGTGGCTGGTTGCTTGCATGATCCTGTCTGAAACCAACGTATGGGGCACAGTGTGATGACCAGAAGGACACTCAGAGTCAGGAACCTACATAGAAAACAAATATGTATTATGAACCACATAGATGAAGTTTCTAAAATGGATACAAGTGTGCTATGTGAGAGATACCTGGGTTTTGTAAAGAGTATTAAATAAGAACAATGTAACAGATGTATTACATTTCTGAAGAGGATACAAATATATATATATATATATATATATATATATATATATATATATATATATATATATATATATATATATTATATATATATATAAAATCAGAGTTAAAAAGCCACTCAGAACGTTAAAAGTGCTCAACCATGTAGGGAGCGACATACCATTTTTAAAATGAAACAAGCTTGTAGGTTTTAATCTCTTCATTTTAAAATCCTATTTTAAACTGGTATATATATATATATATATATATATATATATATATATATATATATATATATATATATATATATATATATATATACAACAAACTAATAAATTCCAAGGATAAGTACCGCGCACCGTTCCAGCAACTTACAGAGCAGCTTGGTGTTGCAATGACTGCAAGAAATATTGAATTATAAACAAAGCTTGCTCTTATGTCTTAGATTGAAGAAATCGGGGGAGATAAGCATTCATATCTGCAGTGGTAGATGATTCTGCCTAACTAACAGTATGTGCTTGAGTGGGTGAATGGGGAAAAAATATAATAAATGCTTCTCACAAAGAACCTTCAGCAAGCTTATAGTCTCCAAGGGGGAGACACCCTCCAATAGGGAGGGAAACTCACTAACATATAACTCCTGGTCATATACCGATATTTCGAAACTTGGTGGTTTCTCCTCAGTGACCGCGGAAAGTGGTAATTTGACTCCTCTGCCTTTTCAGTTTTAAGAAGAATGCAATCCCAGAAAAGGCTGGTGTGCAATACCGTAGTATGTTTGTTGAGTTTTCAAAAAACCAACCAAAGGAGCCACCTAAGAAGCAAAAGAAAATCATGAAAGAACAAAACAAGCTACATTTTCTTGTGAAAAGTAGAAAATATAAAAAGATATCCTCTTAAGACACAAGTGCTGAGGGTCAGTTCTTGGAATGAATCCGCAAGGGACTAAAATACAACAAACTAATAAATTCCAAGGATAAGTACCGCGCACCGTTCCAGCAACTTACAGAGCAGCTTGGTGTTGCAATGACTGCAAGAAATATTGAATTATAAACAAAGCTTGCTCTTATGTCTTAGATTGAAGAAATAGGGGGTGATAAGCATTCATATCTGCAGTGGTAGATGATTCTGCCTAACTAACAGTATGTGCTTGAGTGGGTGAATGGGGAAAAAATATAATAAATGCTTCTCACAAAGAACCTTCAGCAAGCTTATAGTCTCCAAGGGGGAGACACCCTCCAATAGGGAGGGAAACTCACTAACATATAACTCTGGTCATATACCGATATTTCGAAACTTGGTGGTTTCTCCTCAGTGACTGCGGAAAGTGGTAATTTGACTCCTCTGCCTTTTCAGTTTTAAGAAGAATGCAATCCCAGAAAAGGCTGGTGTGCAATACCATAGTATGTTTGTTGAGTTTTCAAAAAACCAACCAAAGGAGCCACCTAAGAAGCAAAAGAAAATCATGAAAGAACAAAACAAGCTACATTTTCTTGTGAAAAGTAGAAAATATAAAAAGATATCCTCTATTAAAACAACCATTTCCAATGGGCTCTGTGACAAGGGCTGCACTCTGTGTTCCTTGACTGTGAGTGGTGTGGAAACAGTTGGCAGACTTCTCTGGTGGCGCCATGATATCTGCAGGAATACAGCAGGGTTTGAAAGGATGGGGAGAGGGTGGGGACAGGGGAGGTAAGGAGAGGGTAGGGAGAGAGGAGGGGAGATAAGGAGACACGGGGGGGGGGGGGGGGGGGGAAGAAGAAAGAGATGAACGTCATGCATGTCTGACTGTTTCTGTCTGTTTCTACTGTGTCTGCCTTTTAGGTGTGTGTGTGTGTGTGTGTGTGTGTGTGTGTGTGTGGTGTGTGGTGTGTGTGTGTGTGTGTGTGTGTGGTGTGTGTCATTTTCTATATCTCTGTGTCTTTTTGTATCTGTATTCCACTCTCTGTCTGTCTGTGTGTTTTCCATTTTCAGTTTTGCTGTCTCTCTCTTTCCGTCTGTTTGTTATTGTCTTTTAGTTTGTCTCTATCATTGTGTCTGTGTACAACCTTTGTTACATTATCATGAATCTGTCAGTCTATGTCTGTGTCCATCTGTCTGTCTGTTTGTCTGCCTGGAAGGAAATTAATGTAAGCATCAATATACACTTATACATAAACACCTGCAATTGAATTTGTGCACACATATCTGTATGTGCCTGTGTGGAGATTTCATTTTAGTTTGTGCACTAATTTGTGTATGTGTTCTTGGAAGAGTGCACATGCCGCAGATGGTGTGTGTGTGTGTGTGTGTGTGTGTGTGTGGTGTGTGTGTTGTGTGTGTGTGTGTGTGTGTGTGTGTGTGTGTGTGTGTGTGTGTTTTGTTTTGTTTTGTTTTGTTTGATTTAGCGTCTTTTCACAAAAGAGTGTTTTAGACGGACCTTTGAAATCATCCTGAATGACATTAGTATTTTATCACAAATAGGAATACCCCGTCATTTCATATCCCCCATTAACGTAATACCATGTTTGACAGAGAAAAAAAAACATCAATAAACAATACCTATAATTTAATTTTTTTTTAATTTTCAAAACGAGCAAACTACAGAGCTGTCCCTATAGGACTCCAAAGAAGAGATTTAGCTGCAGTGACAAGAAGTGATTTATCATCAATAATGGCTTTGAGGTCGTCATCTTTAGTATTGTTTTTGACTGCCGGATAATCGGGCAAATATTGCTTTGTAAACAGACAATAGAATAAAATATGGAACGTTTACATTCTCTCTCCACAGGGACACCTAATGTCGTTTATATGTTTGCATTTTAACGCATTGAGTTTTAGTCTGTAACATAAAGAGCAAACTTCTCGTGACTCATTATTAATACCTTTTGGCAATTAGGAGTCTTTACTGTCAAAAGTTGTGACATTGT
>CM031629.1:41840221-41854148 GCA_018398815.1 Conus ventricosus | reverse complement strand
TGTGGGAGGGGGACAGGTTTCTTTTAAAAAAAAGGTTATTAAAAAGAACAATAAAACAGAGTTTTAAAATTTCTGAAGTGGATACAAAATAATATATATATTTTTTTTAATATTATATATTATTTATAAAACCAAAAAAAATAAATTCAAGGAAAGTCCGCGCCCCGTTCAGAATTACAGAGAGCTTGGGTGCTGAAATGACTGCAAGAAATTTTAAATTAAAAAACAAAGCTTTTTATGTCTTAGATTGACGAAATGGGGGGAAATAAGCATTCTATCTGCAGTGGTATGTTCTGCCTAACTAAAGTATGTGCTTGGTGGGTGATGGAAAAAAAAAAAAAATGCTTTAAAAATGAGCCTTCAGCAAGTTTAGTCCCCAAAGGGGGGAGAATCCCCAACAGGGAGGAAATCAAAAACATAAACCCCTGGTCATATCCGTTTTTCAAAAACCTTGTTTTTTTCCCCTCAGTGACCGCGGAAAGTGGAAATTTGACTCCTCTGCCTTTTCATTTTTAAGAAGAATGCAACCCAAAAAATGGTGTTTCAATCCGTGTATATTTTGTTGAGTTTCAAAAAACCAACAAAGGTCCCACCGAAGCAAAAAAAAACTGAAGAGAAAAAACAAGCTACTTTTCTTGTAAAAAGTAAAAATATAAAAAAAGAATCCTTAAGACCAAGTGTGGGGGTAGTTCTTGGAATGAATCCGAAGGGTAAAATACAAAAAAATTAAAAAAACCCAAGGCAGTCCCGCGCCCGTTCCAGCAATTACAGGCGCTTGGTGCTCAATGACTGCAAGAAATATTGAATTTGAACAAAAGTTGCTCTTTGTTTTTAGATTATCACTTAAACAGCCCCTCAGAACTTTAAAAAGTGCCAACCAGTAGGGGGGAAAAACCCAGTTTAAAAGAAACAAGTTGTGGGTTTTTTAATCTCTTCTTTTTAAAATCCTTTTTTAAATGGTATTACTATATATATTTAATATTATATATTATTTTATATTTATATATATATTTATTTATATTTATATTTATTGTGTAACGGGGAGAAGTTTTCTAAAAAAGGATCAAAATTTCTTTATGTAACACATATATGAGATTTCTAAGTGGAACAAAAGTTTTGGGTTTTTTCAGATAGTGGGGTTTCTAAAGGGGATAAATTTATTATGTAATAGAAGATGACGTTTCTAAAGTGGATACAATGAGTAATATGAAACGATAGATGAGTTTTTAAGTGGATACAATGAGTAATGAACAGATTTAGATGAGGTTCTAAAGTGGATACAATAAGTAATATGAAAACAGAAAAAGATGAGGTTTCTTAGGGATAAAAAGAAATATGTACGACGATGCGTATCTAAAGTGGAAAATATGTAATATGAACGAAGTGAGGTCTCTAAAGTGGAGGGGCAAAAAGTAAAAATTTTAACGAAGTAGGTTTCTAAAGTGAATCAAAAGAATAGTAAGAATCATTGACGTTTCAAGTGGTGCAAAAAGGGAAGTGTAACAGATAGGGGTTTTTTAATTGGTACAACAATAAGTAATATGTAAGGATTTTTGGACGTTTTAAAGTGGATGCAATAAGAAAGATGTAACAGAAGATGACGTTTCTAAAGTGGATACAAAAGTTTATGTAACAGACGAGATTTTTAAAAAAAAAAATTGGATACAATAAGTATATTTTTAACAGATGATGACGTTTTAAAGGGGGGATACAGAAAGTAAAATGTAACAGATAGTGCGTTTCTAAGTGGATAAATGAGTATTAGGTACAGATGATGACGCTTCTAGAGTGGAGACGTACAAATTAGTAAAAAGATAGATGAGTTTTCCCCAAAAGTGGGGGGCGAAAAAGTATTATGAAACAGATAATGAGGTTTGAGATGTATAAGGGATCAAATAAGCCTTATGATCATTGAACAAATGGTGTTTTTAAAGAGGATGAAATAAAAGTATGCAACAGAAAGACGAGGTTCCCAAAATAGATGGGAAATTAATTTCTGACAGATAGATGTGGTTGAGTGTATAACTGGGTATCAATAGTCTTTGTATTATTTAAAAAGATGATTGTTTTAAATGCGATGCAATGGTATTTGTAAAAAGGAAGACTGGTTTCCCAAAGTGAAGCGTTTTTTTTCTGCAAAAAGGGGTGAGGTTTCTACAGTTTGGGTAAATGGTTTTTTTTAAAAAAACCAGGAGTTTTTTTTGAAGAGGAACTTGTATTTTACAACCCAAAGATTGGTTCCCAAAAGTGGGTACAGTGTGTATTATGTAACAGACAGAATGTTTGTTGTAAAGAAGCTGATGTGTGTATTATACAAAACAGATAGGTGAGGTTTTCCACTGTGGAATGTGTATGTGTATTATCAACAGACAGATGAGTTTATTCAATAAGAAGATATGTGTATCATACACAACAGTCAAATGAGGTTTTGGCTGTTGCTACAGTATGTATTATGGTCACAGACATAAATGTTGCAGGAAAGAACTCCTTCCAGCTGTGCCTCTAACAAACAGATCAAAAAGTAAAAGCGCTGAAATGTTCATCCGAGTATCAACTGGAATTCAAAAGGGCATCATTATGACTTTACAATCTCGAACAATACTATGCCATGATATATGAATGCCTGTTTATACAAGATCGAAAGTCTTCTGGCTGAAGAAAATTTCTTTCCCCTACCACGCATTAATCAACAAAACAAGCCCAGCTTATCTTGACCAGATATTGGAACTTTTTTCACCTTTTTCCCCCCCCCCCACCCCGGAGTCTATTAGATATGTATACATAAAATTTTCACGACCACATTTCCATGAGCATTTCATGTCTTAATAATTTGATTCTTCGGTTAAATGTTAATCATTATCGTCATTAGCAAAGTTTTCTGTAATGCATACTTGTGAATTCACAGTCTGAACATGTAACTGGCACTTCTACTCCAATAAATCGCTCACCCCACTGTCACGAGTTTGTCGAGGCCTTACGACGTTCGACCACAACCTAGGGTGGCGGAATTACTAATTTGTGTTTTGTCGATTGCTGTTGTCGTGTATCGTCCCTTAGGGTGGCTGTGGTGCAGTTGCTCTTGCGGGGTGTTCAGCTCAACTTCGGTTTGCTTTTTCTCTTCTCTCGTCTAATTCCACGCCGTGCTATTCATCCTGCAAGTTCACGGGTGGCCTGGTACCTTTCTCTCGACAAGTTCTGTCTATCGGACTCTCGCCTGTCTTTTTACCTGTGCACGTGCTTCGTTTCTTTTAGTTGAAGTATGCTCACTCTGTTGACGCAGCATGGCATGTGGCCCGCCATTTGCTGAGGGAGAGTTAGTCTTCCACTCGAGCGGAAGATGTCTCTGGGGCGCCGGCTCCAGTCCTGGTTTTTTACCTTATCGTCGAGCTGTTTACAGTCAGTACTTTCAATTCCTGCAGTCGGCCTGGAGGAGAGGGACATCATTTCTTCTGCTTCGCATCTTCGCCTCTTGTCTCTCGATGCGACAAGGGGTAGAGGAGAGTCCTTTGACCCGCCTCTTAGGGGGTCACCCTTCGGGTAGCCTGGTATGCTATCAGTTTCGTGGTCTGTTGTTTTGATTTTGTGTCGTGTTGTTAGCCGGATTTGTCTTTCGCTTTTGCGGCAATTTTCTTTTGTTTTTCGAAATTGTAAGAGAAAATTGTGTGAGACCTTTTCTATGGTTAATTCCTCTTTAACCTGGCCATTCTAAATTATTTCCAAAATTCTTTTCTCCTGTTTATGTATCTGGATTGTGCGGTAGTCGGTGGGGAAGGATGAGAACCTGTTGATTCAGGTTGGTAAGTGCTTGGTCTCGCTCGTCCGCCCCTGCACATTCGACGACTTTTATTCCTCTCGGCCACCGTCTGTTGGTGTGTGCAAGAGAACGCGTTTTTATGTTCACGAGGAGGGCGTACGCATGATTGTCGTTCGGATGGTGGTTGGATATTTGAGTTTATTTTTGAATTGTGTTTATAAGAATGTGACAGTTATGCATTGATATATTATTTGCAATGTGGTGGAGTTATTAAGCGTGGTTCGCTGTGTTGATTATTTTCCCTAAGGACGGAAAAACGTTAAGCGTGAGTGATTGTGAGAAGGGTATGAGCTGAAGATAATTTCATATTTGTTTTATAACCTGTTGATTTAATGCGTCTTTTACCTGCATCGTGTGAGAAGACTTGATTCAATGGGTTTACTGTGTGCGTTGAATACACTTCCCCTCGCCCCATCATGCGAGTGGCTGTTAAGACGTGACCAGAATGTCAGACGGTACTGACAGGCAGGGGGACAGTACTTCTTCCTTCCTCTTCCTTCTTCTTTTTCCTCCTCTCAGGACTCGCCTCCCAGCTACGTACTCTCCCCCCTCTTGGGGGCTTCACATGGAGACGAACCTGGATGGTGCCACGTGGCTGGTCGAGGCCACGTTCTGGCGCTGAGGGACCAGGTCGGGGATGGTGCCACGCGCTGGTCAGAGGCCACGCCTTGGTCGGGACCGTGGACGGCTAGAGGGGCCCGACTCCGTCTTGAATGGCCGGCCGGGACCCCGTTCCAGGTCTACGTAACAGCTACGGCCCCCCCCCCCCCCCCCCCGGGACACGCTCTTCACTGCCCGCTTGGATGCTCGAGGGTGTCGGCTTTGGGCGGACTTCCTGCGAGAACCAACCCGGCTCGGAGACTAGTGCGGACATGGTGCTCCCTGGGACTTGGACAGGCGGCAGGGTTGTGGACGCACTCCATGGTGTGAGAAAAGGATTGATTTCTGGTAATATTCCTTTATAATTGTGTATATGTCATATGTGTGGAATGCTGGTAATTGTGAATTTCGTGTACGTGTATGGGAAATATTTATTTATAATCGTGCATGTTGTGGGGTGTGGGAGGCTTGATGGGTGATTGTTGCATGTTTGGTGCCGCGTCTGGACGTGCTTGATCGTGATTGTGCATGTTGTGTGCGTTGTGTGTGCTGATCGTGATTGTGCATGTGTGTGCGTTGGAAGTGCTTTATGTGATCGTGCATGGTGCGTGTGTTGGAATGTTTATTTTGCAGGTGTGATAATGGGGTGTTGTATGTAATCTTTATTGTGTGGTCTCTTGCGGAGCGTGTGAGGTCAGTCACTCCCTTCACTCCAACCTAGACCGATCTGTCAGGGCGACCTCAGGGGTCGGTCGTGACAATTGTGGGGGCTGTCGGGATGTGATGGGCTTGGCTGTCTCTTGTTTCGCGAGTTTCCAGTACCATTGTTTAGTTTTGTCTGTTTTGTATATGTTTAGTCAGGTTGTCGTGTTTTGTTCGTGCGGTGGTTGGCTGGGTGACTCTAGCGTGAGGGAGTATTGTAGTGGCTGAGGGAACATCCGGCCACGATGGACTCGGGAGTCTGAGTGGAGAACGAGGGGAGTCGACCGCGTCCAGACCTCCTTCGCCGGGTACTCACGCAGGTACGGCCGTCGTAGTCTTGCCTTCTTGTTTGCGCACGCAGTCTTCCATTCCTGTTTTGTATTTAGCCAATTCTTGTTTTTTGTTTTGTCTCTACCGGGTTGTTGAGTACAGGGGGTTGTATCGGCCGCTAGTGTTTTTTTTTTCTCTTTCGGATCCGTCTGCTAGGTTTTTGTTTTGTTTTTTTTTTCGGCCAGCCCCACGCACTGTTGCTCCGTGCTGTAGAGCGCGGTAGTTGCAGTGTGGGGGCAGCCGGGACATAGTTTTTTTTTTTTTTTTTTTTCGGTGAGCCCACAGCACTGTTGCTCGTGTGTAGAGCGCCGGTGTGCCAGAGGGGGAGCAGCCGGAACTTGTCCGCACACACGCAACACACACATACACACATTACTCACGCCCCTAAAATATTTGTTTTTTTTTCTCTAGTGGAATTGTTTTTCCCCTGTATTTTGGCAAAACTGTAGAATATTGTTTCATGGCGACGTCCGGACGTGGTTGGTATGGCGACGCGGGCTCGAAGAAGAAGGGTATTCAAATGTTACTGTAGTCCCTACTAGTAGTTCCCGTACTTCGACTACGGTAACTTCTACACTATTCCAGTGCTGTAGCAGGTAGCCCAGTGAGTACGTTTACTACCTCTTCGCTGGGGGGTCTCCCTGTCGAGACCCCGACTGGGCACTTCCGCTCGGAAGCGTCAGCAGTATAGCGAAGCAACTGTTTGGGCTTCTGTTGAGTCGCAGAGACCGATAAAATTCTCCTCTCAGGTTTTACCCTCGTAAGGGGCATGCCCCAGAAGACTTTCCTTATGGGAAAAGGTCCGAGACAAGGACGGGTCAGACGGTCATCCTCCCGTGTAGAGAGTGGTGAACCCCGTCTCAGATATCACCTCTGTCCCCCTTTTGTTTCTGGAGCTGAGCCGTAGTGAACGAGGCTGCTAGGCCAGGAAGTCTGCGTCAGGGATGAGGTGCTAGGCAGGAAGCCCTGCGTAGGCGAGAAGTTGGAAGAGGCAAGGCTACGTAGAAGAGCTAGTAGGATAGGATGGCAGGCTCTGGTAGAGAGGAGACTGACAGGGACAGGAGATTATGCATAGGAAGAGGCTGCCAGACAGGAGGCTCGGCCCGTAGGGAGGAGGCTGCCTGACGGAGGATCAGCGTAGGGAAGAGCTGTTCAGCGTAGGGTGGAGGCTGCCTCCGTAGGGAAGAAACTAGACAGGATGGAGGCTCTGCGTGAGGGAAGAGATGGAACAGTTCTTTCGCGGACTCCCACTTCTGTAAAACCAGGGGGTTAATCACCAGGCAGGTGATAGAGTTAGAGGCCCAAAGTTACAGCTTCCAGAGTTCAGACCTAGTGTGGAATGACATGTTCTTAGAAGCATTTCGACAAGGTTGCTTGTTCATACCAATTGTCTGAGGAGCAAAAGGCTATGCACCTCTTTTTTTCTGGATTATTGGTGCTGCAGGGAGTGTGTGTCACACTAAAGAAAGGTGCGTCTTTTATGCAGACTTGCAGTTGCTCTGCGTAAGCGTTTCCACCTTACCCCAGGACCATACAGGAGGAAGTTTAGGTCCATGAAGAAGAATAATGATGAGCGACCTCGTGCCCGTTTTGGTGATGGATGCAGCAAACGCTAGGGTACTGGCGTCAGTTAGCTAAGTTGGAGCTGGAGGATCTGATCCTCATTGACCAGCTCCAACAATGTGTCCCCAGAGTTGAGGGATCCGGATAGGCGAGACCGACCTCAGATTTCGCGCTGCGTTTCACACAGCTGGAGAGTGTTTGCTGAAGCTCGCAGGGGCTTATGGGGCATCGACCAGATACGGAGTGGAAGCCCTCCACAGGATTTGGTAGCAATATGGCGACGACGACTGCAAGTAACGGGTCGAATAAGGGCAGGCAGTCATCGGGGACCTCAGCACCTGATTTTGTTTTCTTAGTGGTCGTACTGGCCACCTCAGGAAAAGATTGCCTAGAGCGCGGTTAGTCATGGGGCTAGTTCCTTTACCACATCCTCGGCCTCAGGTAACGTGGGTTCGATCCGAGCTTTGGTGGACAGAGTGTCCTGTGTTTCTTTCTGTTGTTGGTTCATCTTGGTCGACACCATAACGGATTCGGGCGCATCAACGTCTTTGTATTGATAAGGATTTAGATTCCCCTAAGGCCCGGCGGGGCGCTAGTTCAATGATGTGTGCGGTTGCGAGGACTGGTTTTACCTCCACCCGTCCTTCTGTACTTATTCTTCTCCACCCTACTTCTGTGGCGAAGTATGGGCCCATCGCGGTGGTGCGACCTTTGTATTCCCTTATCATAGGGAACATACTATACATTCGCCAGATGGGTCGCCAGTCCGTCGTGTCTACGGATTTGCCCGTACAGGCGTTGTGTGCGGAGTCAACCACACGCAGCCTAGCTAAGAAGCAGGAACGGAAAATTTGCGTCCCGTTCTTCAGCCGATCTACAACGAGGTTCTGGATGGGGCGATCCTGCTAGCTTTATCGTTTTCAGGCAGGGACTTGGTGCCAACGCCTACGACAACTGTGGATCTTCCGCTCAGTCGGCCCGACACGGCCATGGTGAGCTTCAGATCCACAAGGGGATCCTCTTTAGGGTTTCCACTCAGGAGATCGTGTGGCCAAACAGCTTGTTGTTCCCAAAGTTGAGAGAGTTGTCTCCGGCATGCCCACGTTTTCCCCATGGCAGGTATATGGGCTCCAAGCGGACTCTCGAGCGAGTTTGCAGGATTTCTTCTGGCCTGGGATGAACTCACAGGTTCGGCTGTACATTACTCGCAGTTGCGATCATGCCAAGGACAACGCCTAAGGGGCGCTTGATAGGCGTGTTCACTGGGTCAGTGCCACTGGTTTGGGGAGGCATTGAGCAGGTTGGGAGTTTGACTGGTGGGACCCCTTAATTCCTCCATCCGATCGCGGTCACAGTACCTTCGGTAGTGGTAGAATCTGCGAGTCGATACCCAGAGGCTGTCCCGCTTAGATATCGATGCCCTATGTTGCTGCAGTCTCGGCAGATTTGGCCGCCGCACTGGCGTGCCAAGAAGAAGTACGGCCGGAAGTTTGTACTGGAGACGCGATCATCATCCTCTCCAGTGCCGGCGGACGGATCCGCGCCAGTCAGTTGTCGACTCATGAGTTAGGCAGTGGAACTGCAGAGTCTTGCGTTCACTATTCGTCATAATCAAGGGTTCCTGTAATACGGATGGGCTTCTTAGCCGAGCTAGTAGTTAGGACATTGGAATAAGTCAGAGGGAAACGTCCCTCAACCAGGGTTATATCACCTTTTGGTCTCTGTATCAGTGTAGTGACTGTTGTCGCTTCAGTGAGGTTAACGGTAGTGAATCACAATGGTTCGTGATTGTTACTTTCATGAGTGGAAGGTTATGCGTAGTTGTTTGAATAAATGTCGTATGGTATTTCCCCATGTGATTCTATCGTGGAATGTTTGTATTGGATTCATTCGTCTCTGTCGATAACAGAGATTTGGGTACGGTCCATTGTTGTGATGATGCACAAGCGGACAAGGTTCAAAGGAAGCATGTATCTCAGAGAAAAACAGATCTTTTAGAAGGGAGGGTTGTCACGCGTTTGTCACGAGGCCCTTACGACGTTTGACCCACCTAGGTTGGCGGAATTACTTATTTGTTTTATTGTCTGTTGCTGTTGGCGTGTATTCCGTCCTTAGGGTGGCTTCTGTGGTGCAGTTGCAAAAAACTTGGTGTGGTTCAGCTCAATTCGGTTTTTGCTTTCTTCTCTCTCTCTCTATGCACCACCCGCCCGATGCTATTCATCCTGTAGTTCAGGGTGGCCGGTACCTTTTCTGAAACTTTCTGTCTTCGGCCTCTCGCCTGTCTTCTTACCTGTCGCACGTGTTCGTTTCTTTTAGATTTGAAGTACTGCTCACTCTGTGACGCAGCATGGCATGTTGGCGCCATTGCTGGGGAGGTAGTCTTCTGTGGAAGATGTCTCTGGGGCGGCTGCTCCAGTCCTGGTTCTTTACCTTATCGTCGTGAGTACAGTCAGTACTTTTAATTCTGCAGTCGGCCTGTAGGAGAGGGACATTCTTTTTCTTCTGTTTCCGCATTCTTCGCCTTGTCCTCTGGGACTGGACAGATGGGGTAGAGAGAGTCCTTTGACCCGCACTCTTCGGGGTCACCACGGGTAGCTGGTAAGCCTCAGTTTCGTGTGGTCTGTTTGTTTGATTTGTTGTTGTTAGCCGGCTTAGTCTTCGCTTTTGCGCATTTTTCTTTTGTTTTCGAAAATTGTAAGAGAATTATTGTGGTGATACCTTTTCTCTGGTTAATTCATCTCTTTAACCTGGCATTCTAAATTTTTCAAAATTCTTTCTCTGTTTATGTATCTGGTGATGCGGTAGTCGGTGGGGCATGGGTGAGAACCTGGTGATTAGGTTGGAACTTGCTTGGTTCTCGCTCGTCCGCCCCTGTCACATTTTTTTTCATTACCTCCCCCCCCCCCCCCCCCCCCCCGGACTTTTATCCTTCGGCCACGTCTGTTTGTGTGTGCAAGGAGAACGGTTTTATGTTCACGAGTTGAGTACGCATGATTGGTCGTTCGGATGCGTGGTTGGAAATTTGTGTTATTTGAAATGTGTTTTAAAATGTGACAGTTATGCATTGAATTATTAATTTGCAAATTTTGGTGGCAGTTATTTAAGCGATGGTCGCTTGTGATTTATTTTCCTAAGGAAGGAAAACTGTTTAAGCGTGAGTGAGAGAAGGGTGAAGATAATTCATATTTTGTTATTTTTTTTTATAACCTGTTGATTTAATGCAGTCGTTTACCTGCATCGTGTGAGAAGACTTGATTCAATGGGTTTACTGTGTGCGTTGAATTCACTACCCTGCCCAACATGCGAGTGGGCTGTTAAGACTTGTCAGCAATGGTCAGGACGGTACTGACGAGCAGGGGTTCCAGTACCCTTCTTCTTCTCCTTCCTTCTTCTTTTCCTCCTTCTCCGGACTCTCCTCCCAGATAGTCCTCCCCCTCTTGGGGGCTTCACCTGGAGCACGAATGGATGGTGGCCACGTGCTGGTCGAGGCACGTTCTGGCTGAGACACGGAGGGAATGGTGCCACGCGCTGGTCGAGGCCACGCTTGGTCGGGACCGTGGACTGCTTAGAGGGGCCCGCGTCTTGACTGGCCGGCCTGGACCCCCGTCCAGGCCTCGTAACAGCTACGTCCCCCCCCCCCCCCCCCCCCGGGGACACGCTCTTCACTAGCCCGCTTGGGGGAGTCAGGGGTGTCGGCTTTGGGCGACTCCTGCGAGAACCAACCCGGCTCGGAGCAACCTAGTGAGACAGGGTGCTCCCTGCGGACTTGAAGGGCAGGGATGGGACGCACTCCATGGTGTCGAGAAAGGGATTGATACTGGAAATATTTCCTTTATAATTGTGTGTATGTCATATGTGCTGGAATGCTGGTAATTGTGATCGGGTACGTCGTATGGCGAAATATTTATTTAAATGTGCCACTGTTTGGGGGTGTGGAGGGCTTGATTGTGATTGTGCATGTTGTGCGCGTTGGAGTGCTTGATCGTGATTGTGCATGTTGTGTGCGTTCGAGTAGTGCTTGATCGTGATTGTGCATGTTGTGTGCGTTGAGATGCTTTATTGTGATCGTGCATGGTGCGTGGTTGATTGTTCTATTTTGCTGGTGTGAATAAATGGGGTGTTGTATCGTAATCTTTATTGTGTGGTCTCTTGCGGAGCGTGTGAGGTCAGTCACTCCCTTCACTCCCACCTAGACCGATCCTGTCAGGGCAGACCTCCAGGGGTCGGTCGTGACACCCACTCCCACTCTGTCTACCATCCTCTTCTTCTGCCCATACCTACCCCCCCCCTCCCTCCTCAGACCTCTCTCTCTCTCTCTCTCTCTCTCTCTCTCTCTCTCTCTCTCTCTCTCTCTCTTTGAGCTTTTGTTTGATTGCTTGTTTGTTTGCTTTTTCTTTCCTTCTGTTTGACCACCCACCATGTCAGTATCACGTTGATGGACACTGTGCTTGTAGTGTTGCTATGTTCTGACCACCCACATGTCAGTATCACGTTGATGAACACTGTGCTTGTAGTGTTGCTATGTTCAATTGTCAGTATGGATAATACGTGCTGAAATCATATATGCGTGACAAGGACCATGTCAGTATCACGTTGATGAACACTGTGCTTGTAGTGTTGCTACGTTCAATTGTCAGTATGGATAATACGTGCTGAAATCATATATGCGTGACAAGGACAGATTGTAAGACCGGGTTTTGGCCTAAAATCTTCATCCTTGCGTATTAAAGATCTCTCTCTCTCTCTCTCTCTCTCTCTCTCTCTCTCTCTCTCTCTCTCTCTCCCTCTCTCTCTCTCTCCCTTCTCTCTCTCTCTCTCTCTCTCTCTCTCTCTCTCCCCCTTCTCTCTCTCTCTCTCTCTGTCATTCTGTTGTGTTTTTTCCTGTCCCCTTCAGAATCAGAATTTGATAATATAGTATGAGTATGTATATGTTAAATCTATTTACACTACCTTTCACTTTTTAGATTTTAAGTTATTTTGAATAGCTTTTAAAAAAATGTTATCTATCCTTTTATCTGTGTCATTATCTATACTATCTTGATTAAACTGTTTTTAAACTATCACTTGTCTGTTTAGCACTGTGTTAATGAGCATTATTTTGCATCCTGTTTTATGTGATAACTCTGTTTCAACTGGTTTATCTACAGCTTTGTTATATAAAAAATAAGTTAGAATATCTGCCCTAAGAAACCGAACATCAATGTGAATTAAACAAAATGAAGAGAAAAAAAAACAAGTAGCGTAACATCTTGCTTCTGTGTTGACATGCCCACACGACAGACACACTGACAGAACGAACGAACGAACGAATTTTATTTTAAGAGGGTAGTGGATTAAGCATGAATACTTTTTTTACATCAGCCTCTGTCAGACGACAGACAGACAGGCAGAGGAAAAAGGAGGGGCGGTAGTAAGATGTGAGTTGGATCACAAATAAGGCGGATGTGTATGTGTGTGTGCGTGTGTGCATGTGTGCGTACGTGCGTGCGTGCATGCGTGCATGTGTGTGTGTGTGTGTGTGTGTGTGTGTGTGTGTGTGTGTGTGTGTGCAACCACACATCATCACATGTCCCCATGTTTGTTTCACTGATAGACACACTCCTTTACAAACACACAGCTCATCATTCTGACATCTTGATTCAATAATTCGGAGTGGAATTGTCACCACAGCTGAGAAATGATAATGGAAAAAATATGTGATATGAAATGTTAACTTTAAGCAGAGGAAAAAAAGTAGAACAAACCTACTGAAAGAAGAAAGGAAGTCCAACACTCCAAGGATCAGTGAAGGTCAAAAGAAACGATGGTTGCACGTTGCTGGTGGTGACAATCACATACCCAATGCCAAGCCCCAGGCCTGCCCGCCGGTTTTGTGCAGGTCGGCAGGTTGTGACGTCAACATTACCCAGCTACGACCCTATTGGGCAGCCAGTGTCACCGCCACCCCGCCTCCTGTCATTCCGGCGCCAAGTCATGCGTGCAGACCACACAGTGATCAACACACACATACATACATCCCTGCACACCAATCTACCAATCTCCATCCCTGCACACACATCTACCAATCTCCATTCCCTGGACACACTCTACCATCTCCATTCCCTGCACACACATCTACCAATCTCCATCCCTGCACACACATCTACCAATCTCCATCCCTGCCACACATCTACAATCTCATTCCTGCACACACATCTACCATCTCCATTCCCTGCACACACACGCATACACATGCACATTACTTGTGCATGCACCTGCACCTCATATGCACATGTGCACACACACACACACACACACACACACACACACACACACACACACACACACACACACCACACACACACACACATGCACACACACCGACCATCACCCATATCCCCCTCCTATCTGATGCATTTGCATACACACACACGCATGCACGTGCGTGCGCACACACACAAACACACACTACACACAGATTCATGCATGCATGCAGCTGCACTCACCATGCATGCACATGTATGCATTTAATAGATGCACACCCACACAAACACACACACCTACATAAACACACACGCGCACGTGCATGCATAATTACAAATACACCTGCATGGAAATGTAGGTTGATCGCTTCATTGCAGAAGCTTGCATACTCTCTCCCCCTCTATACACACGCACACACACAAACACACACACACACACACACACACACACAACACACACACACACACACACACACACACACCACACACACACACACACAACATACACATGAACATACACACACCACACAAACACACAACATACACATGCACACACACACACACACACACACACACACACACACACACACACACACACACACACACACACACATGTTTGCGCGCACTTACACCCACCCACACATGCAGAAAGCACAAGTCAGCCAATGATTCACTT
>CM031629.1:41830221-41832721 GCA_018398815.1 Conus ventricosus | reverse complement strand
GTGTGTTGTGTGTGTGTGTGTGTGTGTGTGTGTGTGTGTGTGTGTAATAACAATAACAATAACAATAACAATAATTTTATTCAGTTTTTGCAGGCCTTTTGGCCCATATGAACAACAGAATATTTTATCAAAATTAGTTAATAGATGAGAGGTGAACATTGCTATTTCTTAAGTGTAGACATTTAGTAAGATATAACCCAATTTTGTAGATAAGGTTTCCATTGGTGGTCGTACAAAGTTGTCGAAGTTTGACAATTGACGGAAATCTATAATAATACAAAGGAATGAACTTTCTACGAAGGGTGGGAGTATTTCGGGCATACAAACACAAAATGAAAAATATCTTCAATATGCTGACCATCACATTGCAAACAGAAAGGGTTGGACGTTGGGTTTCCATAACGAGACACTCCGTTTAAAGGTAATTTGTTTGTTCGTAGCAAACAAACAACTCTACGAAGTTCACTTGATTTCATTTCATCTATGTAAATTGCACTGCATATGTTTGGATGGTAGTCTAAATATTCAGGCTGATTTGTGAGGGAATCGTGCCATTTCTGATTGTGAATATCACGTAATCGCATCTTAAACGTATTTAAGAATGACAAAATATCTCCACAATTCTGCATTGCCCAAACATACCCAAAACCATGGGTACATAACAGTTTTCGAATGTGTGTTGCCCAGTTCGTTCTGCCTGAAGTATCATGAGCATGTAGCATCATATAACATTGTTTTGGGTACCTATGGTGAGGCATGTCAATCAATTTGATCCAATACTTAACTATCGAATGAAAGCATCAATGTAAATCGGAAATCTACCACATTCACCCAGAGCTATGTCATTCTTTATATCCTACCAACCCCTAGGATCATTTTGCAGATCTTGACCTGAACCCTTTCAACGTCATCATACTGCTGATAGCCCCAGACTTCAGATCCATACAAGAGAATGGGTTTAACTTTTGCATCAAAGATATTAAAAACTGTAGAGGCAGGGATACATTGTAGTCTAAAGTATAGTCTTTTAATCCCTGCAACAGCTCTCAGTGCTTTTCCTGATAAATTTTCTACACATTTTGACCATTTGAGAGTTGAACCAAAAAATAACTCCTAAGTAATTATAACTAGATTCTACAATTATCTGTTTTCCTGTATAGTACCATTTCTCAAATTTTTAACAAAACCACCATTTTTGAATACTATCACTTTAGTTTTATCCATATTGACCATGAGACCCCATTTTTTACAATAATGTTCTAAACAATTTATCTTCTTCTGTAAATCTGCCACTGAATCTGAGACAAGAGCAATGTCATCTGCAAACATTAGTAAGAATATATCAAATGGATGCGCAAAAACGTCTATTCCTCTAGTACCAAAATTATTAAGCTCTTGTTCCAGTTCTGAAAGAAAAATTGAAAATAACATGGGACTCAAAATGCATCCTTGTCTAACACCAGAAATACAATCAAAATACTCTGTTATATTTGTTCCAATTTTCACAGCTGCTTTTACACTTTTGTACATGCTTTGTAATGATAAGAAATAGTTACCATGGATACCCCTTTGCAACAGTAAATACAACAACTTCATTCTATCAACACTGTCAAACGCCTTTGAAAAGTCAACAAAAAGAGTATAGAAACGACCACCTTTCCTTGTGAGATATTTTTGTATGAGAGATTGCAGAGAAAAAATGTTGTCAATTGTACTATAACCTTTACGAAAACCTGCCTGGGCTTCCGGGATCAAATTGCTTGACTGCAGAATTTTGTTAACCTTTCATTCAATATTGTACTATATAATTTACCGATAATGTTTACAGTGATATGCCCTGTAATTCTCAACTTGTTCAGTGCTACCTTTCTTGTGCAGTGGAAAGATTACCGCCTTAGACCAACATTCGGGGTAAATCCCAGTTGTAAAAACTTTGTTAAACAGAGGCAACAAAATTTGGCATGGATATCAGTAGCATGACGGAAAAAGTCTGAAGATAGACCATCGGACCTGGTGCTTTGCCACTTTTGATATTATTCAGGGCATTTCACACTTCACTTTCACTTATCTCCTCATTCATACAAGAATTAATGCAATTCTCACAACTGTTTGGGTCATGCGTAGTTACTGTGTCTTTAACGGCCTCATTAAATTCTGAACAAAAAGAAGACATTTCTAAGTGGAATAATGATTTAAAGTAGTCAAACCATGTGCGTGGTAGAATTTCACTTGACCTATTCATCTTTGATGAGGTAATATTTTTCAGTTTTTGCCAGAATGCCTTTGAATCTTTATTGCTACAAGAAACATTAAGCTCATTCAAAAGTTTCTCATTATATTCAGTCTGTTTCCTTTTGCATAAATCCTTGAAACTTTTCTTGAGACTAAGATAATTTTCCAAAATCGGTTGTGAGTTTGTATATCTAAAAGTGTTCAGTACGCTATATTTTATTTGTTTACTACCTTCGCATTCAGCATCCCACCATGGTGGCTGCAATGG
>CM031629.1:41825221-41827721 GCA_018398815.1 Conus ventricosus | reverse complement strand
TGGAAACCACAGCAATGTCCTTTTCTTTCACTTTACATGACGAATTCGAGAACGAGAAAATGTCACTGGTATTCACTGTCAGTTTTGTAGACGACGGTCTCCCCAGGTAAAACTGGATCAGTCCGTGGACAGAGTGCAGGCGCCATAGAACACATGCTTGGGTCTCTGCATGCTTCGTGTTGCCGCTGCGTCTTCTTTTCCGAAGGCAGGCCAATTTAACACATTCCTCCGATGACATGTGTCTTTCTTCCTGCTTGTCAAAACAGAATAAGCAGTCGTCTTCCGAACACGATCGCAGGAATATTCTAGAGCGACGTCGTCTGATTCACACAGCAGCACACCCAACGTCATCCGTTTGATGGAGCACGACCTTCCAAAAATCTTGATTTCTGTGCGGATCTCGGAATCGTCTCTGCACCTGTCGCTCTGTAAGAGTAGCGGCATAACCCTTAAACCATTCCCGTGTCAAAAACCAGCGATAATTTTGTCTATAGCTTGCTCCAGACTTGTGTCGATGTCCGACGGGTGGATTTCTGGGCCCCTGCTGTTACACTCCTACAGATCGGAATGCAAACACCGAAGCGTATCCTGAATATGCGACATGTCATCATCATCTCGAATCGACTTGATGTGTTCCTCCTGTGTTGTGTACTATGTTCATCCAATTCGGTGTTAGGTAACGGCCAGTTTATTCGCGACACAAGTGGTACCGAGACCAGCTCCAACCTGTTCATGTCGTCCGTTCTGCTGCTTCGATCTCTCTTGATCCCGTCGCTCCTGGCTGCGGGAGGGGGGAGGGGGGGGGGGTGCAAAGGGGTACGGGATTGTATATAATGGGCAGAATTCTTTTTTTATTTTTTTATATTTTTTTCAAATTTTTTTCTCTCTGTGTGTGTGTGTGTGTGTGTGTGTGTGTGTGTGTGTGTGTGTGTGTGTGTGTGTGTGTGTGTTGTGAACGTGGGTGTGTATGTGCGTGCGCGCGTGTACGTGTGCGTGAAAGAGTGTGTTTGTGAGAGTGAATGCATGTGTGTACGAGTGCTCGAGTATGAATGTGTGTGTGTGTGCGTGCGTGCGTGTGTGTGTGTGTGTTTGTGTGTGTGTGTGTGTGTGTGTGTGTGTGTGTGTGTGTGTGTGTGTGGGTGGGTGGGTGGGTGGGTGCGCGGGTGTGTGTGCGGTGTGTGTGTGGGCGTGTGTATGTCTGTGTGTGCGAGTGTGTAAGTTTGAGTATATGTGAGGGTATGGGTGTGTTTGTTTTGAGATGTGTGTGTTTGTGTATTTATGTAAGTGCGTGTGTTTGTGCGTGTGTGTGTGTGTGTGTGTGGTGTGTGTGTGTGTGTGTGTGTGTGTGTGTGTGTGTGTGCGTGCGGTGTGTGTGTGGTGTGTGTGTGTGTGTGTGTGTGTGTGTGTGTGTGTGTGTGTGTGTGTGGTGTGTGTGTGTGTTGTGCGCGCGCACGTATTTTTGTGTGTTAATTATGCTTCTTTGCTTTGAATGAAAAACGTTCATATTCTGTTCATAATGTTTTCTTAAATGTCAGTACAACCGTGAGTTAATCTGACAATAAATTGGTTTCAGTCAGTCAGTGTGTGTGTGGTGTGGAGTGGTGTGTGTGTGTGTGTGTGTGGTGTGTGTGTGTGTGTGTGTGTGTGTGTGTGTGTGTGTGTGTGTGTGTGTGTGTTTGTGTGTGTGTGTGTGTGTGTGTGTGTGTGTGTGTGTGTGTGTGTGTGTGTGTGTGTGTGTGTGTGTGTGTGTGTGTGTGTGGGTGTGTGTGATGAGGAGAAACTCTAAATAAGAATTAAACAGTAAAAAAAAAAAAAAAAAAAAAGACATCAAAAGTAAAAACAAATAACAGTAGAAAATATGATCATGAAATAACAATTATAGGATTGAGCCTATTGGGCTTAACGTAAGAATTCGTACAAAATTTAAGAGAGACATGGTATCCTGGAATATGCACTTTGAAGCATCCTTTCTAATTTCTGACAAATCGGAATCAAAGTTGGGCAAAAGTATAGAACGTGTATTGTTGTACAATTATCATTGACGCCGCAAGCAAATCGAATATTCTTGACATGTTTTGTTCTGAATGCACTTATTTTTAACCGAAATAATAAGGAGAGAAGCTGTTTACTGTGTCTTGGATATAATGCTATGTTGTATTACGATTTACTGGATTTACTGAGGAAGCCGTTTTTAAAAGATTACTTGCTCGAGAGTTCGTACAACAAAGTATAGAAGAGTCGGGTTTTGTGTATTCGGGGGAGAACACTTTCTGTGTAGTATTCCTCAAATTTTTCAAAAGAGGCTTTTTGTAAGAGAGAATATCCTTCATGTAAGCTCAAGGGAATATGAATAGTAGCCATATTGTCAGAATTGTTTGCACCTGCTCGAGCAGTCCTGTCAGCCCATCATTCATTTCCCCGGATATGAAAGCAATGGGAAGAGAACCCAACAAAAAATAACTGTTATAATACCTCTTGACTGGTTATGTATATCTATATA
>CM031629.1:41821165-41824221 GCA_018398815.1 Conus ventricosus | reverse complement strand
CCCTCCTGTTAGAAGGCCTTAGACAACAGCTAAAGAAACATCGAGAACATGAGAGCAACAATGAGCTGCCTTCTTTAGAAAGGCCTAGAAACAGCTGAAGGCTTAAGACTGTACGTACCCAGCATAGGAACCTGACAGCCACAAAACCAACAATGAGAATCACTGTTGACATTCTCAGACCTTTGACTGAAGCCACAGCCACGACCACGATCATAACCATGACCACGGCTAAGTCCATGATCACAATGAGGTGAATGCAGAAAAGCACCTCTCTGCTGATAAGGTGTACTGTATGCACGCTGTGTTTAAGTCAGAAGGCGCTGTCTGCTGCTGACGTGAGTAGCCCGAGCAGGAAGACGCACGATTGTTGGACCACAGACCACGAACATATTGAAAATTCCAACCGCATTGCAGGGTTATAGCTGGCTGACACGCTTGCTTCAAAAATGGAACCCATATGTTTTTGTTGTTGTTGTTGTTGTTGTTGTTGTTGTTGTTGTTTTTTGCCTCGCTGCTTTTCCAGGTTTACAAATTTTACACTGATCAGCAAGACGACACATTTCTTCAGCACTCTCAATAGATCAGTCCTTAAGAAAGACAGCGAGGTCTTTGGAGACACTCTGCAAAATGTGTTCCTGGAGAACAAGGTCATAAAGGGAATGAAAATCTTCGTTGGTCCTGGACAATACGAGCCATCAATTAAAAAGAGTGCACTTCGAAAAGGCAGAAAAAGATTCATTTTTCTCTGGACACATGGATCGGAATTTTTCTGGGAATCCCTCAGTGGCACATTGAAACCTTTTTAGAAAGTTTTGACTTTAAGTCCTCCCAGGTGAGCAATTCTTTAGTGGCTAAAGAATGGCAGAGAGCAAGGGCATTTACTTTGAAAAGGGACGCAGTGTGCAAGACCCGTTTGGGGAGGTGGAGAGGGGGGGGGGGAGCAGCCACAGTGTGCAAGACCCGTTTGGGGAGGTGGAGGGGGGGGGGGGGGGGCAGCCACAGTGTGCAAGACCCGTTTGGGGAGGTGGAGGGGGGGGGGGGGCAGCCACAGTGTGCAAGACCAGTTTGGGGGGGTGGAGAGGGGGGGGGGCAGCCACAGTGGCAAGACCCGTTTGGGGAGGTGGAGAGGGGGGGGGGGGGGGGGAGCCACAGTGTGCAAGACCCGTTTGGGGAGGTGGAGAGGGGGGGGGGAGGAGGGGCAGCCACAGTGTGCAAGACCGTTTGGGGAGGTGGAGGGGGGGGGGGCAGCCACAGTGTGCAAGACCCGTTTGGGGAGGTGGAGGGGGGGGAGGCAGCCACAGTGTGCAAGACCCGTTTGGGGAGGTGGGAGGGGGGGGGGGGGGCAGCCACAGTGTGCAAGACGCGTTTGGGGAGGTGGAGAAGGGGGGGGGAGGGGCAGCCACAGTGTGAAAGACCCATTTGGGGAGGTGGAGAGGGGGGGGGGGGCGAGCCACACGTATTGGCGTGAGAGTCAAAGCGATACAGGAAAGCGTCAATCTCATCTTTAGACTCATCAAAAACGGGGACCTGGGGAGGTAAGGATGTTGGACTGGAGGGTCCTTGAGGGAGCAGAAATCAAACTTAGAGTCCTCAGAATCCATCAGAGGCTGAGTCTGGGTTTCTTAAAGATCAATCTCAGCCTGCACTTGGAGACACTGTAATTCTCTGTCCTGTGCTTTTTCCTCCATTTCCATTTGTTTCAGTCCAAGGATTTGTTCATTTTCTTCTTTCTGTAATTTAAGAGTCTTTCCCTGCAATGCAAGAACATGTTGCTGCTCCTTCTCTTTTTCCTGTCTCTCTTGTTCTTTTTCTCAGTGTCCTGTAATGTAAGTTCTCTGTCCTTTTCTTTCTGTTCCTTTTCCCTGTCTTTCAGATCTTAGTCTCCTTGCTTTAACGCTGATGGATGTTGTCTCTCTTTCTCGAGAGCACGAGCCGCTCGATCTTCACATTGAGTGATGTAATGAGCGAGTCTTCCACCGTCCAAACCAAGGTGTTGGCCTTGTGCCAAATACACATTGAGTGATGTAATGAGCGATGTCTTCCACCGTCCAAACCAAGGTGTTGGCCTTGTGCCAAATACACATTGAGTGATGTAATGAGCGAGTCTTCCACCGTCCAAACCAAGGTGTGGCCTTGTGCCAAATACACATTGAATGAGCCCTCGATCTTCACATTGAGTGATGTAATTAGTGAGTCTTTTACTGTCCAACCAAGTTATGACTCCATGATGGTCTTAGAAGCAAGAAACCATCGAGAAAAGAAAAGAAAACAAAACAAAGCAAAAAAAACACACTGACACGATAAAACTCTGGCTTAAAACACTATTTATGGGCTAATGGAGTAAGAACATTTGAACTGAAAAAAAAGAGAAAAGGAATACAAACGGAAATTTTTGTTTGAGAAACACATCCGGGGAATAGCACAGCTATTGACCACAGTAAAGAAAACTAAGTGTAATTAAAGTACTAAAGATTCAGCGGTAAACCAGCAAAATAATAAGTAGCTATTGACCACAGTAAAGAAAACTAAGTGTAATTAAAGTACTAAAGATTCAGCGGTAAACCAGCAAAATGATAAGTAGCTATTGACCACAGTAAAGAAAACTAAGTGTTTAATTAAAGTACTGAATGATTTCAGCGGGTAAACCAGTAAAATAATAAGTAGCTATTGACCACAGTAAAAGAAAAACTAAGTGTAATTAAAGTACTAAAGATTCAGCGGTAAACCAGCAAAATAATAAGTAGCTATTGACCACAGTAAAGAAAACTAAGTGTAATTAAAGTACTAAAGATTCAGCGGTAAACCAGCAAAATAATAAGTAGCTATTGACCACAGTAAAGAAAACTAAGTGTAATTAAAGTACTAAAGATTCAGCGGTAAACCAGCAAAATAATAAGTAGCTATTGACCACAGTAAAGAAAACTAAGTGTAATTAAAGTACTAAAGATTCAGCGGTAAACCAGCAAAATAATAAGTAGCTATTGACCACAGTAAAGAAAACTAAGTGTAATTAAAGTACTAAAGATTCAGCGGTAAACCAGCAAAATAATAAGTAG
>CM031629.1:41801165-41813665 GCA_018398815.1 Conus ventricosus | reverse complement strand
ATGGCTAGGAGCTCAAACCAGGAACGCAGCCTGGGAACTCTCTCGCTCTCAGCACTCAGCGCGCTGAGCGCGCCCTCTCTCTGCCTCTCACGCCAGTCGCTCACATCATGGAACTCTAGGGGAACACTCTGCTCCATTCTCACACCACGCTCTACTTTTATAACACCGTACCGGACCGCAAAGCCAGTAACAGTGCCGGAGACGAAACGAGCCTCGCGAGGCCGGAACCAACGGAAATTTGTGTTTTCTATGGCAGCTTCAGTGTTGTCTGGCTCGCTGTCCGTTTAAACTATTAACACATATTTACTATCGATGAAAACCTCAGAACACAAGGAATAAAATGCAGTAAGTCACATTTGACAATTTTGTTCCTGTACTAAATCGTTGCTGATTAATGTCCCAGAGTAAAGCCACTTTTAACAAACTTACGTCATATTTTCCTTTATTTCGATGAAAAATACTAAACAGCGTAAAATAATTTTGTAATGAATAAAAAGCTGGCATCTCGCTCTTTTTATACATATAAATTTCATTATCCAGGATGCCGTCCAAGCAGAGAACTTTGCGTTTAAAGTTTGACAGAAAACACAGCTGACTTTTCACTTCGGCGCCTACTTTTGACACAATTTTCAACTGAAAAATACTCTGTTGAAACGGTCTGTCAAATAATAAATTCTACACATTTTCAGTTTTTATTCTTAACAGAAATGGAGTCATAAGCAAGATTTCGATCGAGAAGTCCGAATTTCGTTAAAATGATAATTTGGATCAAAACTCCGACAGTAAACAAAGAAGGCGACTCGCTAAAGGGATCGGCGCTGTCAGTCATTTCGTATAGTCGCAAGCTTGTACAGAAAAGTCATAGGCATGCGATATACGAAATGAAAGCTTATGGACTTTACTTTTAACATGCATCTTCAGATTCTTCGGTTTTCCTCTTACTTTTTGTAAAATCAAGAATTATTCAATATTCATTCGGCAGACAATTGAAAATGGCGCCAAGATTGCTCGTGCAAAATACCAGTTTAGAGAAAATATGGGCTTCTCAGCCCAGTACGGTTTTTAATGAATCAAATACATTAATTTTTGTGACTTTAGTGACGTACATACAACTATGTGGGTTCTGAGGTATTCATGATCTAAAGAATTTACACAATAAAAAAATGAGATTCGACCAAGGGAGGTAAGAGGAAGATAACTCTCGAACAAAACATTTTCATCCACGAAAGGTAACCAAAGAAACATATACACTGTTAGCACCCGGCTACATATATATTGTGTAAACAGATGGAGAAGATTTCTAAAAAGGATCAAAATATCTTTATGTAACAGATATATGAGATTTCTAAAGTGGACACAATAAGTATTGTGTTTCAGAGAGATGAGGTTTCTAAAGTGGATACAATATGTATTATGTAATAGACAGATGACGTTTCTAAAGTGGATACAATGAGTAATATGTAACAGATAGATGACGTTTCTTAAGTGGATACAATGAGTAATATGTAACAGATAGATGAGGTTTCTAAAGTGGATACAATAAGTAATATGTAACAGATAGATGAGGTTTCTATAGTGGATACAATAAGTAATATGTAACAGACAGATGACGTTTCTAAAGTGGATACAATAAGTAATATGTAACAGGTAGACGAGGTTTCTAAAGTGGATGCAACAAGTAATTTGTAACAGATAGGTGAGGTTTCTAAGTGGATGCATATGTATTATGTAGCAGACAGATGACGTTTCTAAAGTGGATACAATATGTAATATGCAACAGATAGATGAGGTCTCTAAAGTGGATGCAATAAGTAACATGTAACAGATAGATGAGGTTTCTAAAGTGAATACAATAAGGGTAATATGTAAGAGATTATTGACGTTTCTAAAGTGGATGCAATAAGTAAGATGTAACAGACAGATGACGTTTCAAAAAGTGGATACAATAAGTAATATGTAACAGACAGATGACGTTTCTAAAGTGGACACAATAAGTAATATGTACAGATAGATGACGTTTCTAAAGTGGATACAGTAAGTAAAATGTAACAGATAGATGACGTTTCTAAAGTGGATACAATGAGTATTAGGTCACAGATAGATGACGCTTCTAGAGTGGAGACAGATACAATTATGTAAAAAATAGATGAGATTTCTAAAGTGGGTGCGATAAGTATTATGTAACAGATAGATGAGGTTTGAGATGTATCAAGTGGATACAAATAAGTCTTATGTATCATTGAACAGACTGGTCAGTTTTAAAGAGGATGAAATAATAGTATGCAACAGAAAGACGAGGTTACCAAAGTAGATGGAAGTTTAATTTCTGACAGATAGATGTGGTTTGAGATGTATAAATGGATATCAATAAGTCTTATGTATTATTGAACAGACTGATTAGTTTTAAAGGGGATGCAATAGAGTATTATGTAACAGGAAGACTAGGTTACCAAAGTAGACAGACGTTTATTTTCTGACAAAAGGGATGAGGTTTCTACAGTGGATAAAATGCGTATTCTTTAAAAAAAAAAAAAAACAGATGAGTTTGTTTAGAAGAGGAACTGTGTATTTTACAACGATAGATTAGGTTCCAAGAGTGGGTACAGTGTGTATTATGTAACAGACAGAATAGTTTGTTGTAAAGAAGCTGAAGTGTGTATTTTTACAAAGATAGATGAGGTTTCTACAGTGGATCTAATGTGTATTATCCAACAGACAGATGAGTTTATTCAATAGAAGATATGTGTATCTTATACAACAGACAGATGAGTTTATTCAATAGAAGATATGTGTATCTTATACAACAGACAGATGAGGTTTTGGCAGTTGCTACAGTATGCATTATGTCACAGACTTAGACGTGCAGCAAAGCAACTCCTTCCAGCTGTGCCTCTAACAACAGATCAAAAAGTAAAAGCGCTGAACATGTTCCTCGAGAAACCCAACTGGAATTCAACAAGGCCTCATTTATGCTTACAATTCGAAAAATACTATGTCATGTTATATGAATGCCCTTTTATACAAGATCGAGCAGCTTTTCTGGCTCGAAGAAATTTCTTCTCCCCTACCCACGCCTTAATCAACGAAAAACAAGCCCAGTTTTACTCTTGACCAAATATCTGGAACTCACTTCCACCGAGTCTTTTAGATATGAATACTTTTAAAACTTTTCAAGACACATTTCCATGAGCATTTCATGTCTTAATAATTTGATTCTTCGGTTAAAATCATTAACGTCCATTCGCAAAGTTTTCTGTAAAGCATACTTTGAATTCACAGTCTGAACATGTAACTGGTACCTACTCCAATAAATCGCTCACCCCACCCCCTCCACCATCCTCTTCTTCTGCCCATACCTACCCCCCCCTCCCCCCTCAGACCTCTCTCTCTCTCTCTTTTCTCTCTCTCTCTTCTCTCTCTCTCTCTCTCTCTCTCTTTGAGCTTTTGTTTGATTGCTTGTTTGTTTGCTTTTTCTTTCCTTCTGTTTGACCACCCACCATGTCAGTATCACGTTGATGAACACTGTGCTTGTAGTGTTGCTATGTTCTGACCACCCACCATGTCAGTATCACGTTGATGGACACTGTGCTTGTAGTGTTGCTATGTTCTGACCACCCACCATGTCCGTATCACGTTGATGAACACTGTGCTTGTAGTGTTGCTATGTTCTGACCACCCCACCATGTCAGTATCACGTTGATAAAACACTGTGCTTGTGTGTGGCTATGTTCTGACCACCCACCATGTCAGTATCACGTTGATGAACACTGTGCTTGTAGTGTTGCTATGTTCTGACCACCCCCCATGTCAGTATCACGTTGATGAACACTGTGCTTGTAGTGTTGCTATGTTTTGACCACCCACCATGTCAGTATCACGTTGATGAACACTGTGCTTGTAGTGTTGCTATGTTCTGACCACCCACCATGTCATTTATCACGTTGATGAACACTGTGCTTGTAGTGTTGCTATGTTCTGACCACCCACCATGTCAGTATCACGTTGATGAACACTGTGCTTGTAGTGTTGCTATGTTCTGACCACCCACCATGTCAGTATCACGTTGATGAACACTGTGCTTTTTAGTGTTGCTACGTTCATTGTCAGTATGGATAATACGAGGACCATGTCAGTATCACGTTGATGAACACTGTGCTTGTAGTGTTGCTACGTTCCATTGTCAGTATGGATAATACAAGGTCCATGTCAGTATCACGTTGATGAACACTGTGCTTGTAGTGTTGCTATGTTTGACCACCCACCATGTCAGTATCACGTTGATGAACACTGTGCTTGTAGTGTTGCTATGTTCAATTGTCAGTATGGATAATACGAGGACCATGTCAGTATCACGTTGATGAACACTGTGCTTGTAGTGTTGCTATGTTCAATTGTCAGTATGGATAATACGTGCTGAAATCATAATATATGCGTGACAAGGACAGATTGTAAGACCGGGTTTTGGCCTAAAATCTTCATCCTTGCGTATTAAAGATCTCTCTCTCTCTCTCTCTCTCTCACTGTCCATCACTCTCTCTGTCTCTCTCTCTCTTTTCTCTCTCTCTCTCTCTCTCTCTCTCTCCCTCTCTCTCTCTCTCTCTCTCTCTCTCCCCTCTCTCTCTCTCTCTCTCTCTCTCTCTCTCTGTCATTCTGTTGTGTTTTTTTCCTGTCCCTTCGGAATCAGAATTTGATAATATAGTATGAGTATGTATATGTTAAATCTATTGTACTACCTTTCACTTTTTTAGATTTTAAGTTGTTTGAATAGCTTTTAAAAATGTTATCTATCCTTTTATCTGTGTCATTATCTATACTATCTTGATTAAACTGTTTTTAAACAATCACTTGTCTGTTTAGCACTGTGTTAATGAGCATTATTTTGTATCCTGTTTTATGTGATAACTCTGTTTCAACTGGTTTATCTACAGCTTTGTTATATAAAAAAAATAAGTTAGAAATGTCTGCCCTAAGAAACCGAACATTCAATGTAAATTAAACAAACTGAAAAAAAAAAAAAGTAGCGTAAGTCTTGCTCCTGTGATGACATGCCCACACGACAGACACACTGACAGACAGACAGACAGGCAGAGGAAAACAGGAGGGGCGGTAGTAAGATGCGAGTTGGATCACAAATAAAAACGGATGTGTATGTGTGTGTGCGTGCATGCATGTGTGCGTACGTGCGTGCGTGCGTGCATGTGCGTGTGTGTGTGTGTGTGTGTGTGTGTGTGTGTGTGTGTGTGTATGTGTGTGTGTGTGGGTGTGTGTGTGTGGGGTGCAACCACACATCATCAGCATGCCCACCATGTTTGTTTCACTGATAGACACACTCCTTTACCACACACACAGCTCATCATTCTGACATCTTGATTCAATAATTCGGAGTGGAATTGTCACCACAGCTGAGATATGATAATGGAAAAATATGTGATATGAAATGTTAACTTTAAGCAGAGGAAAAAAGTAGAACAAACCTACTGAAAGAAGAAAGGAAGTCCAAACCCACTCAAGGATCAGTGAAGGTCAAAAGAAAACGATGGTTGCACGTCTGCTGGTGGTGACAGTCACATACCAATGCCAAGCCCCAGGCCTGCCCGCCGGTTTTGTGCAGGTCGGCAGGTTGTGACGTCAACATACCCAGCTACGACCCTATTGGGCAGCCAGTGTCACCGCCCCCCACCCTCCTGTCATTCCGGCCCCAAGTCATGCACATGAACATACACACACACACACACACACCACACACACACACACACACACACACACACACACACACACACACACACACACACACACACATGCACACACATGTTTGCGCGCACTTACACCCACCCACACGTGCGGAAAGCACAAGTCAGCCAACGATTCACTTTTTCTTCCCGGACGCAGTCCTCTGTCTATTCATCCATTCAGTCACAGCCCTGACGCCCCTCTTCACTGACGGTGCATAGCCCTCTGTCTATTCATCCATTCAGTCACAGCCCTGACGACCCTCTTCACTGACGGTGTACAGTCCTCTGTCTATTCATCATTCAGTCACAGCCCTGACGCCCCTCTTCAGTGACGGTACACAGTCCTTGTCTATTCATCCATTCAGTCACAGCCCTGACGCCCCTCTTCACTGACGGTACACAGTCCTCTGTCTATTCATCCATTCAGTCACAGCCCTGACGCCCCTCTTCACTGACTGTGCACAATCGCAGCACAAAAAGGAGGGGAAGGGGGAGACTGGCTTGCCAGGTGAGGATGGTGGGGTGGGGGCGGGGGGTATTCAGTTTAGTTTGACAGCGACCAGGCCACCATACAGGGCTCTCTCTGGGCTGAGTGGAGCGTCGATTAAAGTTGCCTTGGCAGGGGAGACGAGCAGCTCAACTGATTGATAAGATGTTACGTCATTGCCCTGTGAAGATCATTTGAACTTGTAAGACCCCAACAACTGTTGGATTGCTGGAACACCATCTTCAATGTGTGTGTGTGTGTGTGTGTGTGTGTGTGTGTGTGTGTGTGTGTGTGTGTTTTGTGTGTGTGTGTGTGTGTGTGTGTGTGTGGTGTGTGTGTGTGTGTGTGTGTGTGTGTGTGTGTGTGTGTGTGTGTGTGTGTGTGTGTGTGTGTGTGTGTGTGTGTGCACGCCAATGTGCAAGCGTGCGCATGTGGTTGCACATGCATATGCGCACCATTCATACATCCAGATGTGTGTATTTGTATTTGCATGTGAAAGGGCAGAGTGAAACAGTTGAGACAGATGAACTTCTCTTTTTCATATCTACTGTAAAATGTTTGCAGACAAGTTTCTAAATAATGAACTATTTAGACTCAGAACAATGAATCAGCCAGATGATTAATTAACAGTGCAGAAACAATATGCTGAAAAAGCACTGTTCTTTCTCACTTTAAAGACTGTATATTTTACGGTGATGATTTAATTGTTTATGGAGAATATACAGTCACTTCGAACTGTGTACATGAATGGCTGGCCTGCCTGACCATGAAGAATGTACAATTATTTGAATTGAACACATTACCTCAGTGACTGACACTGTTCACAAAGAGTGTACAATTACTTTGAAGTGTGCACATTACCTCAATGACTGATATTGTTCATGAAGAGTGTACAATCACTGTGAAGTGTTCACATTAACCTTTCACTGACACTGTTCATAAAGGGAGTGTACAATCACTGTGAAGTGTGGGTCACGGTTTTTTAGAACAGTAACAGAGGCCTGACTGCCAGGGGCAGGTGATCACTTTTGTCAGGCAGGTGTGAATGCTGCTACCTCCCTCCTGACATGAACGATAGTTCTCAAACGTCTACTGCCATGAAATGATAGAACAGTATCATTGTGATGATTTTTTGTAATAAGCAGGCAGATAGAACTTCTGCTTTGCTGAACAACTATTCTAAGTCACTTTTCAAGACTGATATTAGAGTGTATAGTACCAAGTCAATGACTGTGTTAATATTTATTGGCCAGTTAGAATGGAGTACACAAGCTGTCTGGTTTTGGCCAGTTGCTGACTATCACAAACAAAGGCAGATCAAAATTGATCTGCAGATAGGTTTGCCTTAGGGCAGGTGAAATATTGTGTTCTTGTCCCCCAGGCAGGAAAGAAAAGACGGTAATGTCTTATCTGTGTAAATTAAATCAGTGACTGGTCTGATTGTTCATGGAGACTTTACAGTCCCTTCAAGTGTGTTCCTTGACCTAACTGACTGACCTCATTGTTTATTGAGAGTATATGGTTCTTCAAAGAAAGTACATTAACCTAACTCTGAACTCTGTTCATTGAGAGTGTGCAATCATTTTGAAGTTTGTACTGACTTCATTATAATGAGGGTTTACAGTCTTTTGAAGCGTCTACATTACAAAAGTGACTGGCCTCATTGTGAAAAAACCACTCTGAAGTGTGTGCATTACATCAGTGACTGACCTCATTGTGAACAACACTCTGAAGTGTCTACATTACATCAGTGATGACCTCATTGTGAACAACCACTCTGAAGTGTCTACATTACATCAGTGACTGACCTCATTGTGAACAACCACTCTGAAGTGTCTACATTATATTAGTGACTGACCACATTGTGAACAACCACTCTGAAGTGTGTACATTACATCAGTGACTGACCCACATTGTGAACTACCACTCTGAAGTGTGTGCATTACATTAGTGATTGACCTCATTGTGACAACCTCTCTAAAGTGTGTACATTACATCAGTGACTGGCCTCATTGTTCAAGGAGAGCATACAAGTCCATTGAAGTGTGCACATGATATCAATGATTGATACATTACATCAATGATTGACCACATTGTTCATGGAGTGTGCAGTAAAGAACAAACGCAGCAGCTTTGTTGACACAAATCAGAAAATTCAAAGCAATGCTACAGAGTATCAGTTTCCTCAATTCTGGGTCTGAAATGCAATCTCTTTCTGACTACAGTAGAAGTAGTAGTAGTAGTAGAAGTAGTAGTAGTAGTAGTAGTAGTAGTAGTAGTAGTAGTAGTAGTAGTAGTAGTAGTAGTAGTAGTAGTGGTGTTCTAATGATGATGATGACAATGATGATGATGGTGATTTACAATAATGATGATGATGATGATGATGATGATAATGATGATGATACCATTCATATTCGTAATTATATATTCTCGTGTGTGTGTGTGTGTGTGTGTGTGTGGGTGTGTGTGTGTGTGTGTGTGTGTGTGTGTGTGTGTGTGTGTGTGTGTGTGTGTGTGTGTGTCTGTGTGTCTGTGTGTGTGTGTGTGTGTGCATGCGTTGTGAGCATGCCTTCGCGTTCATGCCTGTGATCGTGCTTGCGTTGTGAGCATGCGTGCGTGTTGTGTATGTATGTATGTGTGTGTGTGTGTGTGGGGTGTGTGTGTGTGTGTGTTGTGTGTGTGTGTGTTGTGTGTGTGTGGTGTGTGTGTGTCTGTCTGTCTGTCTGTCTGTCTGTGTCTGTGTCTGTGTCTGTGTGTGTCTGTGTGTCTGTGTGTCTGTGTGTGTGTCTGTGTGTGCTTGCACACATGCTCGCTGGCGTGCGCATGTGTATTTCCAAATCATTTGCTGTTTTCAAGAAACAATTCTCGATAGACCATTGAGTGAAGAAATGTTGAACAGGAGAGGGAAGTAACTCCCCCGTCCCTTCATCTCCCTCTCCCCACCATTTGCTGATTGGCTGGAAACAGTGGCCCTTTTGAAAGGGGCTTCCCTAGATATTCCATCTCTTTTTTTCGTAATGGATTTTCTTCAGTGTTCATCTGTCGCCCATGGAGATTTGAACGGACATCCTTCCCCACTGTGTGCTGACAGGCCTTCTGCTGACTGCGGCCACTCCCTGGCTGTCTGTACAACGCTAAAGGGTTATGATGACTGCGGCCACTCCCTGGCTGTCTGTACAACGCTAAAGGGTTATGATGACTGCGGCCACTCCTGGCTGTCTGTACAACACTAAGGGTTATGATGACTGCGGCCACTCCCTGGCTGTCTGTACAACGCTAAAGGGTTATGATGACTGCGGCCACTCCCTGGCTGTCTGTACAAAAACTAAAGGGTTATGATGACTGCGGCCACTCCCTGGCTGTCTGTACAACGCTAAAGTGTTATGATGACTGCGGCCACTCCCTGGCTGTCTGTACAACACTAAAGGGTTATGATGACTGCGGCCACTCCCTGGCTGTCTGTACAACACTAAAGGGTTATGATGACTGCGGCCACTCCTGGCTGTCTGTACAACACTAAAGGGTTATGATGACTGCGGCCACTCCCTGGCTGTCTGTACAACACTAAAGGGTTATGATGACTGCGGCCACTCCTGGCTGTCTGTTACAACACTAAAGGGTTATGATGACTGCGGCCACTCCCTGGCTGTCTGTACAACGCTAAAGGGTTATGATGACTGCGGCCACTCCCTGGCTGTCTGTACAACACTAAAGGGTTATGATGACTGCGGCCACTCCCTGGCTGTCTGTACAACACTAAAGGGTTATGATGACTGCGGCCACTCCCTGGCTGTTGTACAACACTAAAGGGTTATGATGACTGCGGCCACTCCCTGGCTGTCTGTACAACGCTAAAGGGTTATGATGACTGCGGCCACTCCCTGGCTGTCTGTACAACGCTAAAGGGTTATGATGACTGCGGCCACTCCCTGGCTGTCTGTACAACGCTAAAGGGTTATGATGACTGCGGCCACTCCCTGGCTGTTGTTACAACGCTAAAGGGTTATGATGACTGCGGCCACTCCCTGGCTGTCTGTACAACACTAAAGGGTTATGATGACTGCGGCCACTCCTGGCTGTCTGTACAACGCTAAAGGGTTATGATGACTGCGGCCACTCCCTGGCTGTCTGTACAACGCTAAAGGGTTATGATGACTGCGGCCACTCCCTGGCTGTCTGTACAACACTAAAGGGTTATGATGACTGCGGCCACTCCCTGGCTGTCTGTACAACGCTAAAGGGTTATGATGACTGCGGCCACTCCCTGGCTGTCTGTACAACGCTAAAGGGTTATGATGACTGCGGCCACTCCCTGGCTGTCTGTACAACACTAAAGGGTTATGATGACTGCGGCCACTCCCTGGCTGTCTGTACAACGCTAAAGGGTTATGATGACTGCGGCCACTCCCTGGCTGTCTGTACAACGCTAAAGGGTTATGATGACTGCGGCCCCTCCCTGGCTGTCTGTACAACGCTAAAGGGTTATGATGACTGCGGCCACTCCCCGGCTGTCTGTACAACGCTAAAGGGTTATGATGACTGCGGCCACTCCCTGGCTGTCTGTACAACGCTAAAGGGTTATGATGACTGCGGCCACTCCCTGGCTGTCTGTACAACGCTAAAGGGTTATGATGACTGCGGCCACTCCCTGGCTGTCTGTACAACGCTAAAGGGTTATGATGACTGCGGCCACTCCCTGGCTGTCTGTACAACGCTAAAGCGGTGTTGCAATGGGAAGGGTGGGGGTGGAGAAGAAGGGGGTGAAAGGTGGAGGGGGATTTCCACACACGTCTCAAGTTGTGATGTTGGATACAGGTGGTACAGAAGAGGGGTGGGAGGTGCGAGATTGTGCGTGGAGTAAACGGCGGGGGGGGGGGGGGGGGGGGGGGGGGCATTAAAACAACCATTTCCAATGGGCTCTGTGACAAGGGCTGCACTCTGTGTTCCTTGACTGTGAGTGGTGTGGAAACAGTTGGCAGACTTCTCTGGTGGCGCCATGATATCTGCAGGAATACAGCAGGGTTTGAAAGGATGGGGAGAGGGTGGGGACAGGGGAGGTAAGGAGAGGGTAAGGAGTGAGGAGGAGGAGATAAGGAGAAACGGGGGGGGGGGGGGGGGAGAAGAAAGAGATGAACGTCATGCATGTCTGACTGTTTCTGTCTGTTTCTACTGTGTCTGCCTTTTAGGTGTGTGTGTGTGTGTGTGTGTGTGTGTGTGTGTGTGTGTGTGTGTGTGTGTGTGTGTGTGTGTGTGTGTGTGTGTGTGTGTGTGTGATTTTCTATATCTCTGTGTCTTTTTGTATCTGTATTCCACTCTCTGTCTGTCTGTGTGTTTTCCATTTTCAGTTTTGCTGTCTCTCTCTTTCCGTCTGTTTGTTATTGTCTTTCAGTTTGTCTCTATCATTGTGTCTGTGTACAACCTTTGTTACATTATCATGAATCTGTCAGTCTATCTCTGTGTCCATCTGTCTGTCTGTTTGTCTGCTGGAAGGAAATTGATTTTAAGCATCAATATACACTTTACATAAACACCTGCATTTGAATTTGTGCACACATATCTGTATGTGCCTGTGTGGAGATTTCATTTTAGTTTGTGCACTAATTTGTGTATGTGTTCTTGGAAGAGTGCACATGCCGCAGATGGTGTGTGTGTGTGTGTGTGTGTGTGTGTGTGTGTGTGTGTGTGTGTGTGTGTGTGTGTGTGTGTGTGTGTGGTGTGTGTGTGTGTGTGTGTGTGTGTTTTGTTTTGTTTTGTTTTGTTTGATTTAGCGTCTTTTCACAAAAGAGTGTTTTTAGACGGACCTTGAAATCATCCTGAATGACAGTATTTTATCACAAATAGGAATACCCCGTCATTTCATATCCCCATCAACGTAATACATGTTTGACAGAGAAAAAAAAAATCAATAAAAAATACCTATAATTTAATTTTTTTTTATTTTCAAAACGAGCAAACTACAGAGTTGTCCCTATAGGACTCCGAAGAAGAGATTTAGCTGCAGTGACAAGAAGTGATTTATCATCAATAATGGCTTTGAGATCGTCATCTTTAGTATTGTTTTTGACTGCCGGATAATCGGGCAAATATTGCTTTGTAAACAGACAATAAAATAAAATATGGAACGTTAACATTCTCTCTCCACAGGGACACCTAATGTCGTTTATATGTTTGCATTTTAACGCATTGAGTTTTAGTCTGTAACATAAAGAGCAAACTTCTCGTGACTCATTATTAATACCTTTTGGCAATTAGGAGTCTTTACTGTCAAAAGTTGTGACATT
>CM031629.1:41783274-41795165 GCA_018398815.1 Conus ventricosus | reverse complement strand
TTTCTCTTTCTCTCTCCCCCCCCCCCCACTCTTTCTGTATCACAGCACAGACAAACAAAATACCCATTACAACATATCAACACGACACGCACTGACGACACACACACACACACAAACCGCCACACACACCACACACGCACACACACACACACACACACACACACACACACACCACACACACACACACACACAACACACACACACACACACACCGCAGCATATCCACCATTCCACACACACACCACACACACACACACACAACAACCAACACACACACACACACACATACATCATATATATATATATATATATATATATATATTTTATATATATTATATATATATATATATATATAATATATTTATATATAATATATATATATATATATATATTGACATGCAAATGCGTGTGTTGGCTGTTGCTCTCTTTGTTAATTCGATGTTGAAGGATTAATGTGTCATTCTTATTTCATACTTGGTAGATTTTCATTGATTTTCATACGTTTTATAGCTTGATACTCATTGTTTGATAATTATCCAACATCATACTCATTTTCCCTATGCAATAATTATATTTCAACACTTGTACACACATATATGCGTACTGACAAACACATGTACGTTCAAATACCAAACTTTAACATGCAGTCAACTCCTTCCCACTCTCCCCATCCCTTCCCTCTCTCCCATTCCTTCCCTTCTCTCCCATCCCTTCCCTTCTCTCCCATCCCTTCCCTTCTCTCCCATCCCTTCCTTCTCTCCCATCCCTTCCCTTCCTTCTCCCATCCCTTTTCCCCATTCTCTCCCCCATCCCTTCCCTTCTCTCCCTCCCCTTCCCTCCCTTCCTTCCTCCCCATTCCCTTCCCTTCTCTCCCCCATTCCTTCCCTTCTCTCCCATCCCTTCCCCTTCTCTCCCCATCTTCCCTTTCCTTTCTCCTCCCCATCCCTTCCCTTCTCTCCCATTCCTTCCCCTCTCTCCCATTCCTTCCCTTCCTCTCCCATCCCTTCCCTTCTCTCCCCATTCCTTCCCTTCTCTCCCATTCCTTCCCTTCTCTCCCATCCCTTCCCTTTCTCCTCCCCATTCCTTCCTTCTCTCCCATTCCTTCCCCTTCTCTCCCATTCCTTCCCTTCTCTCCCCATTCCTTCCCTTCTCTCCCTCCCCATTCCTCCTCTCTCCTTCCTTCCCTTCCTCCCCATCCTTCCCTTCTCTCTTCCCATTCCTTCCCTTCTCTCCCATTCTTCCTTCCTCCCATTCCTTCCATTCCTCCCATCCCTTCCCTCCTCCCATTCCTTCCCTTCTCTCCCATTCCTTCCCTTCTCTCCCATTCCTTCCCTTCTCTCCCTCACCCTTCCCTTCTCTCCCCATTCCTTCCCTTCTCTCCCATCCCTTCCCTTCTCTCCCCATCCTTCCCTTCTCTCCCTTCCTCCCCATCCCTTTCCCCTTCCCTCCTTTCCCTTTCCTTCCTTCTCTCCCCATCCCTTCCCCATCTTCTCTCCCATTCCTTCCCCTCTCCCCATCCCCTTCCCTTCCCTTTTCCCTTCCCTCCTTCTCTCCCCATTCTCTCTCCCTCCCCCCCATCCCTTCCCCTTCTCTCCCCTTTCCCTTCCCTTCTCTCCCATCCCTTCCCTTCTCTCCCATTCCTTCCCTTCTCTCCCATTCCTTCCCTTCTCTCCCATCCCTTCCCTTCTCTCTCTCCCATCCCTTCCCTTCCTTCTCCCCATTCCTTCCCTTCTCCCCCCATTTCTTCCTTCTCTCCCTTTCCCTTTCCCTTCTCTCCCTTTCCTTCCCTTCCCCCTCCCATTCCTTCCCTTCTCTTCCCATCCCTTCCTTCTTCCCTTTTCTTCCCTTCTCTCCCATCCTTCCCTTCCCCTCTCCCCATTCCTTCCACTCTCCCTTCCTTCCTTCTCTCCCCATTCCTTCCATTCTCTCCCTTCCTTCCCTTCTCTCCCCATTCTTCCCTTCTCCCCCACCCTTCCCTTCTCTCCCCATCCCCTTCCCTTCTCTCCCCATTCCTTCCCTTCTCTCCCATTCCTTCCCTTCTCTCCCCATTCCTTCCCTTCTCTCCCCATTCCTTCCTTCTCTCCCCTTTCCCTTTCCCCTTCTCTCCCCATTCCTTCCCTTCCTTTTCCCATCCCTTCCCTTCTCTCCCATTCCTTCCCTTCTCTCCCATCCCTTCCCTTTTCTCCCCATTCCTTCCCTTCTCTCCCATCCCTTCCCTTCTCCCCCATTTCCTTCCCTCTCCCCCCATTCCTTCCCTTCTCTCCCATCCCTTCCCTTCTCTCCCATTCCTTCCCTTCTCCCCCCATTCCTTCCCTTCTCTCCCCATTCCTTCCCACTCTCCCCATTCCTTCCCTTCTCTCCCCTTCCTTCCCTTCTCTCCCATCCCTTCCCTTCTCTCCCCACCCCTTCCCTTCTCTCCCCATCCCTTCCCTTCTCTCCCATTCCTTCCCTTCTCTCCCATCCCTTCCCTTCTCTCCCCATTCCTTCCCTTCTCCCCCCATCCCTTCCCTTCTCTCCCCATCCTTCCCTTCTCTCCCATTCCTTCCCTTCTCTCCCCATTCCTTCCCTTCCTCCCCTTTCCCTTTCCCCTTCTCTCCCATTCCCTTTCCCCACTCTCCCCATCCCTTCCCTTCTCTCCCCATCCCTTCCCTTCTCTCCCCATTCCTTCCCACTCTCCCCATCCCTTCCCTTCTCTCCATTCTTCCCCTTCTCTCCCATTCCTTCCCACTGTCTAATGTCACTTTTAGTGAACAGACGTTAAACAGACTAACAACAACAACAACAACAACAAGACACACACACACACACACACACACACACACACACACACACACACACACACACACACACACACACACACACACACACACACGTACGAACACACACACACATCCCTAAGTACGCACATACAAACACACGCAAATTCTCTTTACGCACATGCATCCCCCTCCCCCATCCCCACTCCCCCCCTCCCCCCCCCCCCCACACACACGCATAACGCATACCTAAGGATGCACATACTAACACACACAAGTGCTTATCTATGTGTGCTCTTACAGCCCCCCTCCCCCCCCCCCCCCACACACACACACATACACACGCGCGCGCGCACACGCGCACTCGCAGTTTCGCATAATGTAAGAGATATTCCCATGAGTCCCATGACACAAAACATCCTGTTCAGTTACTTGATCCCCTCGTCTCGTCTCTTTGTCCTCCAAGGGCACCCACTCAGCTCTGACAGGGCCGTTGGCTTGGCTTGGTCGTCAACAAACTGATACCCCCACCCTCCTCACCTACAACACCCGTCCCCTTTCAAGCCGCCAACGTGCAACGTCACTGTTGTGAGTGTCAGGTGACTCCACAACTGCCTTCCTTGTATAAGGTTATGAGATGGTGTGTGCATGTGCGCGCACGCGCGCGTGTGTGTGTGTGTGTGTGTGTGTGTGTGTGGTGTGTGTGAGTGTGTGTGTGTGGTGTGTGTGTTGTGTGTGTGTGTGTGTGTGTGTGTGTGTGTGTGGTGTGTGTGTGTGTTGTGTGTGTCCACACGTGCGCAGTCATTTAATCACGTTCATGCAGGAAAGCTTCAACCATCATTCCTTCAAGGATTATATGTGTCTATCTGTCTGTCTGTCTTGTTTCTCTCCCCTCTCTCATCTCTCTCTCTCTCCCCTCCCCTCTCTCTCTCTCTCTCTCTCTCTCTCACACACACACACACACACACACACACACACACACACACACACACACACACACACACACACACATGAACATGCTCACACACATAACAGAACACACACACACACACACACACACCCCACACACACACACACACACACACACACACACACACACACACACAACACACAACACACGCACACACACACACACGCACAAACACACACACACACACACACACACACACACACACACACACACACACATACACACACACATACACACACACACACAAACGCATGCATGCACCAACAATGCGCACACAACATTCTCTTCTCTCTCTCTCTCTCTCTCCTCTCTCTCTCTCTCTCTCTCTCTCTCTCCTCAGGGGGACAGCAAACAGCTGTAATTGTGTCAAGATGGTTTCTTTTGACTTCTGATAATCACTGCTGATTGTGGTGGACGAAGACAGGATTGTCCCCCAGATTCTGCAGACAGGTGTCTGATCAGCCATGCCGTCTGCTGCCATCGACTTTCGATGTGTCTGTGGCCGCTTCCTGCCCGTCTTCATCGGGTTCATGACAAGAAGGGCTAAAGAAAAGGCTGCCGTCCGCACCGCCATTGTCACACTTCGACACAGAGGGGCGGTGCTACCTTACGACTGCTCCTGCAGTATTTGTTCCGGGGCAGTTTGCTCCTTCGGTGGGGCGACATTGAATCAAATCCAGGATCCATCAACCCTACTTCCAGCAGAGACTCCACTCACCAGACACAGGACCCATCAACCCTCCTCCAGCAGAGACTCCACTCACCAGACACAGGACCCATCAACCCTCCTCCCAGGAGAGACTCCACTCACCAGACACAGGACCCACCAACCCTCCTCCCAGCAGAGACTCCACTCACCAGACACAGGACCCACCAACCTCCTCCCAGCAGAGACTCCACTCACCAGACACGACTTCATGGTGGAATTTCCTTACAGAGAGTCAGTCTGGAAAGATCAACGGACTCTTACACTTCTGGGCCTTCATCTGTCACCACAGATCCTACACTCCATGATCTCATGGTCACCTTGAACATGAGAAGTGACCAGATGGACGCCAAGCTGGGCGCAGTGTTCATTACTATCATTACAGGAAGCATAGCAAATATGATCTTCTCTGTCCGCTGTGTAAAAGTGCCGAAGAAAACGAGGTGCACTTTGTATTCTGTTGTCCGATTTTGAATGATCTGAGGAGTCAGTTAATTGATAAAAAATAGTCTAAGCATCCTTCCTTATTTCGACTTTCATTACTCAATGGCATCCACAAACGAGCCACCATAAAACGTTTTGCTGTTTTCTTGTGCAAGGGATTTAGGATTAGAAGTATAGTATGCAGTTAAGAATTAATTGATCTGTGCTGTTTGACCTTTAGTCAGTCGATTAGCTGTTGCACTATGATGGATATTTGATTGATTTGTTCCTGTTTTTTTTTCAAAAAGATTTGTTTACATTACCCCCTTCATTATGGGCTAGCGCTTACATGAATAAAACAAACCGTATCCGTATCTCTCTCTCTCTCTCTCTCTCTCTCTCTCTTCTCTCTCTCTCTCTTCTCTCTCTCTCTCTCCTCTCTCTCTCTCCTCCCCTCTCTCTCTCTTTTCTCCTCTCTCTTCTCTCTCTCTCTCCACGATGTACAGCTTGGTTTACGTATTCTCCCTAACCTCTCTCTCTCCTCTCTCTCATCTCTCTCTCTCTCTCTTCTCTCTCTCTCTCTCAAGTCTCCTCTGTCTCTCTCTCTCTCATCTCTCTCTCTTTATTCTCTCTCTTCTGTCTCTCTCTCTTCTACGTCTGTCTCTCTCTCGTCCTCTCTCTCGCCCGTCTCCTCTCTGTCTCTGTCTCTCTCTCTGCTCTCTGTCTCTCTCTCTGTCTCTTACTCTGTCTCTCTCTCTTGTCTCTCTCTCTGTCTCTCTCTCTCTCTGTCCTCTCTCTCCCCCTCTGTCCCTCTCCTCTCTGTCTCTGTCTCTCTCTCTCTTGTCTCTCTCTCTCTGTTTTCCTCTCTGTCTCTCTCTCTCTCTCTCCTCTCTCTCTCTCTCTCTCTGTCTCTCTCTCTCTCTCTCTCTTCTCTCTCTCTCTCTCTTTCTCTCTCTGTCTCCTCTCTCTCTCTTCCTCTCTCTCTCTCTCTCTTCTGTCTCTCTCTCTCTCTCCACGATGTACAGCTTGGTTTTACGTATTCTCCTAACCTCTCTCTCTCTCTCTCTCTCTCTCCTCTCTCTCTCTCACCTCTCTCTCTCTTCTCTCTCTCTCTCTTCTCTCTTCTCTCTCTTATCTCTCTCTCTTCTGTCTTGTCTCTTCTCTCCTATCTCTCTTCTTCCTCTCTCTCTTCTCTCTCTCTCTCTCTCTCTCTCCTTCTCCCTCTCTCTCTCTCTCTTCTCTCTCTGTCTCTCTCTCTCTCTCTTCTCTCTTCTCTCTCTCTCTGTCTGTCTTCTCTCCTCCTCTCTCTCGTCCTCTCTCTCTCTCTTCTCTCTCTCTCTGTCCTCTCTCTCTCTCTCTCTGTGTCCTTCTCTCTCTCTCTCCTCTCTCTCTTCTCTGTCTCTCTCGTCCTCTCTCTCTCTGTCTCTCTCTCTCTCTCTGTGTCTCTCTCTCTCGTCTCTTCTCTCTCTCTGTCTCTCTCTCTCTGTCTCTCTTCTCTCTCTCTCTCTGTGTCTCTCTCTCTCTGTCTCTCTCTCTCTCTCTCTCTCTGTGTCTCTCTCTCTTCTCTCTGTGTCTCTCTCTCTCTGTCTTCTCTCTCTTCTCTCTGTCTCTCTCTCTCTCTGTTCTCTCTCTCTCTCTTGTCTCTCTCTCTCTCTCTGTCTCTTCCTCTGTCTCTCTCTCTCTCCTGTCCTCTCTCTCTCTCTGTCTCTCTCTCTCTCTCTCTCTGTTCTCTCTCTCGCTCTCTCTCTCTCTCTCTCTCTCTCTCTCTCTCTCTCTCTCTCTCTCTCTCTCTCTCTCTCTCTCTCTCTGTCAACAATAGTTGGCCTACAACGTCAGCTGAATAATCTGAGCAGGGCTGCATCCTCATTAGAGTTAAAAGTTAACATGAGTAAAAGCAACATTGTGGTGTTTAGAAAGGGAGGTTATTTGGCGTCGAGGGAAAGATGGAAGTATGATGGACTTATTATACCTGTGCTGAATGTTTATAAATACTTGGGAATCTACTTTCTACACGCCTAAGTTTTACGTTTGCTTGTAAAGACCTTGCATGCAGGGCAAAGAATGCTTTGATATGTGTAATAAGAAGATTGCATGCTTTGAATAATAATTCGCTTGAGTTATTCTTAAAAATATGTGATTCCCAGATACAGCCTATGTTGATGTATGGGGCTGAAATTTGCGGTTTAGATAGTGCCGTTGTTCATTGTGAGGCTGTGCATTTATTTGCTTTGAAGAGGTTTCTAGGTCTCGACAGGCGTATCTCTAACGATTTGGTTTATGGAGAGTCCAATAGATATCCACTGTTCATTGGTTCAGCCGTTAGATGTGTGCGATATTTACCGTTGAATGTGGGTGTGCCCACACCCAGACGCACAATAAAAGTGAAATATCTCGAAAACTCCTTTATGTATCGCTCTGAAATTTTAAGAGTTCCTCAAGAACCTTAAAGTCTTTGAGCTCAGAAAATTTTATTAAAGTGTGTAAAAAAATAATGACGTAATTGAGTGCATCGTTTGAAATAGTGGGAAACGACGTCACGGGTGCTGGTACACCCATACTTTTTAAGAGTAAAGACTTCTCCATCCCTATCCAGAGCGCACGGGTGTATCCACACCCAGGCGCGCAGAGAAGGCATTGCAGTCTTCTGTGCGATCCATTTCACGCGGGTCTTGATGGGTGGTAGCTAATTCCCGTGGCACCGTCTGCTCAGCTGACAACACACGCACACAGTGGCAGCAGAGAAGGAAAAGGAGAGAGAGAGAGAAAGTAAAGAGCGCATTTCGCTTCCAGCCAACACTGTACCACGCAGCAGCAGACTGTGACGTCAAAATTTCATATTTGTGTTTGACACCAAGAACCAAGAAAAGTAAGGGTTGTTTAACGATTAATATGGTGTGAAAAAATAAATGAATAGATAAAAACGGGTAAAAATAGATGCTACAAAACCCCTGCTATGAAGTGTTCATTCTGTCGTCTGCAACACGATGCTAACGTCATGAAAACCCCGCGAAACGTGTACGTGTAACAGAAGCCGTGCATCGAGTACTTTATTATCATTGAAAGATTTACTGTGTAGGCTGTTCTATTTCCCTCCAGAGTTAGTTTCTACGTGCCTGCTTGATGCTCCTTTGTTATGGTTGATACATCTACATAAGCGGGGAAGTGGGGGCCTTAGGGTCAACTACATGTGCACCTGAAATGAAAATGGCCCCCCTCTCATTTTGTACCACCAGAACAGAAATTAATTAGCAATAAATGTGTGCGTATGTGTGTGTGTGTTTCGTGTGTGCGCGCCAGCACATTTTTGTGTGTGTATACGTTTATACTTGTATGCATGTATTGATATATGTGTGTGTTGGTGTGTGTGCGTGTGTGTGTTTTATTTTGCAGAGTAGCAAATGTAAAAAAAAGTTATGTAATAAACACAAAAATGTGAAGTACTTGGTGGAAAGTTTGCATCGTTTGCTTATTGAGTCGAGCACACACTTGCAACATTGTTGACAATAGATTTTGATGTTTTCTGATATTGGGTACCTTTGCTTATAATTGACTCTTCTATTCCAGAGAAACATGCCACGAACCACCATGCCACGACCCAATCTGTTTGTGGCTATCAGCACCATTCATGGAATCGATCCTGAGAATGACCTCTGTAAGTGTGTGTGTGTGTTTGCGTGCGTGCGTGCGTGTGTGTGTGTGTGCGCTTGCGAGTGTGTGTGCGCATGCATGTGTGTGTGAGACAAAGAGAAAGACAGACAGACACAGCTAGAGAGAAAGATAGACATACAGACAGAGGCAGAAAGAGAGAGATAATGTTTTATGTGCCAAATGAAAGGCCTGCAGAACAATGGTACACCCAGGCCTTGAACTAAATAATAGACAGACAGATGAATAAAACCATAATTAAATAAAAAAAACAGTACAATATAACTTCTAAACACACCACGCACACATACACACATGCTGGGGATTCATGTGCACTCATATTCACCGACACATAGATCAAATCAAAACCATATCACATGAAAACATTTTATTGACGAGATAATAGATGAGCACATCAGTACTTGTTTTCATTCTTCACCTATAGGCACTTGAAACAATACAAACGGCAAAATTGAAGCAAAGGTACATATTCACTCAAATGTTTATTTCCCTGATCCATGGTAAGGTGGGAATGTTAAAACCTAACACAGAGACAGAGAGTTGAATATAAGTGTGCATCTACACTGTCTAATATCAATCTTCAAATGAGTTGATTATGGAGTAGGTGAAGTGTATCTAAATTGTTTTTATTTTATTTGATGGAATGAATAATCCCATTCACATACATGTTTGTAGAGTGCGTTGTGTTCTGACTCTTTCAGTGGAATTTGGAGGACCAAGCACCTCTGCGTCAACTGCAGAGGAAGGGACCTGTGGGCCTCCTCCCATCTCCTCGGAACCTTGTTTGAGCGGTGATTTATTGAGTGCACCGCTTGCACTTCAGTGACACGGGCCTCCATGTCGCTTTGGCCAGGTCCTTCATGGTGACGTGGTAACCCTGAAACACACCAGTGTCGGCCATGTAGTGACACGCATGCAAAAAAATGCATACACAGAGCACACCATTCTCAGTCTTATATGTTTGCATAAGAATGATACAGTCAAAGTTGTGTATGCTCATGAGAGATGTCATTACAGTTGTATATAGACTCAGTCAACAAATACTTATTTCCTTTGCCTTTAACATTGTCTGCCAAAACATACTGTGAAAAAAAAAGTTAACAGCTTTATGCATGTGAAGGGCAACAGTATCCATGACAATATGTCTTATCTCTGCATTACCTGGTCGATGTATTGGGCATCATATGCCCCGGCATCAGGTGGGTTGCCGAAGCGCTTGCGCACAGCCTCCCGCACCTCCTCGGGGTAGACGAGGGTGTGCTTACCCCCCGTGTTGAGTTTTGCAACAAACTGAAAAAGAAAAATGCATTCATAAGAAAAAAATGGGACAATGAGAAAGAAACTGTGTTGCAGTATGTGTGACGTGAATGACATATTTACAGGTATGTTCACTTTTTTTTTTACATATCTTAATGACAAAATTGTAACATTTCCTCGGTTGCTTCTTTTTATGCCAATCATCAAATGAATTTTCTTGCATTCTTTCACATGCATGTTTGTTACTTGAAAATGTCATTCTAGTTGAATTTCTGATGTTGAGAACCTTGATGCTTCTGCTTTTGTAGCAGGCATAAATGCAAGCTTTGTTCTGGGTCTTTTGTCTGTATGTGAACAGACATGGTTGATCACTACATCATACATGATTTTTTATTCATATCTTTTTTCAATTACTTTGAGTCTTCTTGACCATGTCATTATTGTTTGTACATAACAAAAATTATTACTGAGTAAATGATATGTGAACATTATGAAACTTGTCAATTTTTTCTACATCCCTCTCTCTCTCTCTCTCTCTCTGTTTCTCTCTGCCCTCCGTCTCTCTCTCTTTGCCTATGTCTGTCTCTTTCTGCTTCTCTATCTGTCTCTCTCTATCTCTCTCTATCTGTCTGTATCTCATTCTCTCTGTGTCTCTGTTTCTGTCTCTCTATCTCCCTTCTGCATCTCCCTCTGTGTGTGTGTGTGTGTGTGTGTGTGTGTGTGTGTGTGTGGTGTGTGTGTGTGTGTGTGTGTGTGTGTGTGTGTGTGTGTACCAAAGATGAAAAAAAATGCTTACCTTGAGGCTCCCCCACAGAGCCCTGTACACCTCCTTCCTGCTGCCACCCACATGAAACAGGATGTGGGCAAGACCCTGGGGCATAGTATATCTGAAACAAAGGTCAACATTTTCATTCAATCATATTGCTTTTCAATGCTTACCATATAAATATTTTCAGAAATAGATGCAGTATCAACTTGATAAGCATACTGTTTACCTCATTCACTCTGCCTTCATCTGTAGCTAGTTCATGAAATATAACAATACAAGAAAGACAAACAAAGCAGTTTTGATTTCATACTGGGGGTCAATGGAATCATAGAAAAACAAACTACACTAAAGGCTAAGACACACACACACAGACGTATGCATGCAATCAAACACACATACACACATACAGATGCACACACACACACACACACACACACACACACACACACACACACACACACACACACACACAGAGTTCCGACACATGCACATGCAAATATTCACACACACACACACACACACACACACACACACACACCACACACACACACACACAATCACACAGATGCACACACACACACACACACACACACACACACACACACACACACACACACACACACACACACACACACACACACACACACGCACGCACAGATCGACACATACACCTGCAAATATTCACACACACGCACACATACACACACCACTCATGTGTAAACATGCGCTCGTGCGAACACACATTCACGCATGAAGAAAAGCGAAATTAACTTCAGTTGTCAACATATCGAGCGCTTGAATACGGGAATTTTGTGGGTGGTGGGGCCTCAATTTTACCCTTCACCGATCGGGTCTGCGGTACGAAAAGTTCGGGAAACTTTTCGTCGGCATTTTCTATAACAATTACGAGAGCTCCTAACACATAAGAACAGTCCGTAGAAATTTCATTAGCAATGCTTACGTTTTAACTTTACTGTGACAAAGGAACGTTTCGGTGATTGTACTTACCCCAACACCTCAAAACTTTCTTTCAGCTCACACACCAAAGCATCAGCTGCAGCCATGCTGTGTGGTAGCACTGGAACCGGTGCTAGCAGCAACTCTCCCCTTTCACGGGAAAGGCACACCGCGGTGTTTAGCACGGCCACAGGCTGGCCCGCATTGCGGGCTGTATAATGAGTCTGGGTGTACGCGCACCCACATAGCAAGGATCTTCATATGCCTGAAAAGGCTCTTTGACGAGCATGGGTGTGTGTGCACCCGTGCGATCGCTTCCGTGTAGTCAAAGTCGTGATCCGGTAAAGGTAGCTCTTACACATGGATCATTATAGATTGCCTCGTAAG
>CM031629.1:41775774-41778274 GCA_018398815.1 Conus ventricosus | reverse complement strand
TATTTAGAAACTTGTCTGCAAACATTTTACAGTAGATATGAAAAAGAGAAGACATCTGTCTCAACTGTTTCACTCTGGCCCTTTCACATGCAAATACAAATACACACATCTGGATATATGAATGGGTGCGCATATGCGTGTGCAACCACATGCGGACGCTGCACATAGGCGTGCACACACACACACACACACACACACAACACACACACACACACACACACACACACACACACACACACACACATTGAAGATGGTGTTCCAGCAAATGCAACAGTTATTGGTGTCTTACAAGTTCTAATGATCTTCACAGGTTCATGACGTAACATCTTATTCAATCAGTTGAGCTGCTCATCTCCTCTGCCAAGGGCACCTTTAATCGACGCTCCACTCAGCCCAGAGAGAGCCCTGTATGGTGGCCTGGGTCGCTGTCAAACTGGAATGAATACCCCCCGCCCCCGCCCCACCATCCTCACCTGGCAAGCCAGTCTCCCCTTCCCCCTCTTTTGTGCTGCGATTGTGCACCGTCAGTGAAGAGGGGCGTCAGGGCTGTGACGTAATGGATGAATAGACAGAGGACAGTGCACCGTCAGTGAAGAGGGGCGTCAGGGCTGTGAGTGGATGAATAGACAGAGGACTGTGCACCGTCAGTGAAGAGGGGCGTCAGGGCTGTGACGTAATAGATGAATAGACAGAGGACTGTGCACCGTCAGTGAAGAGGGGCGTCAGGGCTGTGACGTAATGTATGAATAGACAGAGGACTGTGCACCGTCAGTGAAGAGGGGCGTCAGGGCTGTGACGTAATGGATGAATAGACAGAGGACTGTGCATCGTCAGTGAAGAGGGTGTCAGGGCTGTGACGTAATGGATGAATAGACAGAGGACTGTGCATCGTCAGTGAAGAGGGGCGTCAGGGCTGTGACTCAATGGATGAATAGACAGAGGACTGCGTCCGGGAAGAAAAGTGAATCATTGGCTGACTTGTGCTTTCCTGCATTTTGTGGGTGGGTGTAAGTGCGCGCAAACATGTGTGTGTGTGTGGTGTGTGTGTGTGTGTGTGTGTGTGTGTGTGTGTGTGTGTGTGTGTGTGTGTGTGTGGTGTGTGTGTGTGTGTGTGTGTGCATGTGTATGTTGTGTGTGTTTGTGTGTGTGTGTATGTTCATGTGTAGTTGTGTGTGTGTGTGTGTGTGGTGTGTGTGGGGTGTGTGGGTGTGTGGTGTGTGTGTGTGTGTGTGTGTGTGTGTGTGTGTGTTTGTGTGTGTGCGTGTGTATAGAGGGGGAGGAGGAGTATGCAAGCTTCTGCAATGAAGCGATCAACCTACATTTCCATGCAGGTGTATTTGTAATTATGCATGCACGTGCGCGTGTGTGTGTTTATGTAGGTGTGTGTGTTTGTGTGGGTGTGCATCTATTAAATGCATACATGTGCATGCATGGTGAGTGCAGCTACATGCATGCATGAAATCTGTGTGTATGTGTGTGTTTGTGTGTGTGTGCGCACGCACGTGCATGCGTGTGTTTTGTATGCAAATGCATCAGATAGGAGGGGGATATGGGTGATGGTCGGTGTGTGTGCATGTGTGTGTGTGTTGTGTTGTGTGTGTGTGTGTGTGTGTGTGTGTGTGTGTGTGTGTGTGTGGTGTGTGTGTGTGTGTGTGTGTGTGCACATGTGCATATGAGGGTGCAGGTGCATGCACAAGTAATTGTGCATGTGTATGCGTGTGTGTGCAGGGAATGGAGATTGGTAGATGTGTGTGCAGGGAATGGAGATTGGTAGATGTGTGTGCAGGGGATGGAGATTGGTAGATGTGGGGTGCAGGGGATGGAGATTGGTAGATGTGGTGTGAGGGGATGGAGATTGGTAGATGTGTGTGCAGGGAATGGAGATTGGTAGATGTGTGTGCAGGGAATGGAGATTGGTAGATGTGTGTGCAGGGATGGAGATTGGTAGATGTGTGTGCAGGGGATGTATGTATGTGTGTGTTGATCACTGTGGGGGGTCTGCACGCCCTGACTTGGCGCCGGGAATGACAGGAGGCGGGGTGGCGGTGACCTGGCTGCCCAATAGGGTCGTAGCTGGGTATGTTGACGTCACACCTGCCGACCTGCACAAAACCGGCGGGGAGGCCTGGGGCTTGGCATTGGGTATGTGATTGTCACCACCAGCAGACGTGCAACCATCGTTTCTTTTGACCTTCACTGATCCTTGGAGTGTTGGACTTCCTTTCTTCTTTCAGTAGGTTTGTTCTACTTTTTTTCCTCTGCTTAAAGTTAACATTTTTTTTTTTTTTTTTTTTTCCTCTCCAATCTTTTTTATTAACCTTTCCAAACAATACATTACAAATGAATATAACATTTCAAAAAAAAAGAAAAAAAAAGAATGTGGACACGGACACGGACACACAACAAAAAGGGCCATTGAACAAATCAAACATCCTTGTACACACAGAAAAGGGGACAGGGTCAGGGGGGGGGGGGGGGGGGGGGGGGGGGGGGTTTTGAA
>CM031629.1:41751437-41774774 GCA_018398815.1 Conus ventricosus | reverse complement strand
ACACACGCAAACAGACAATACAAGAAAGAAGCAAAAATGCAGTGGATTTCCCGACATGTTGTGATCGCTTTTCAGTCTCACCCGATATTACAAGTATTAAAAAATCGTGCCCGGTACATGATAAAAGAAGATAAGCAGAAAGAGAGAGCAAGGAAGACAAGTGAGGGAGGGGTGAGAGAGAGAGAGAGAAGAAGAAGAGAGAGAGAGAGAAAAGAGAGAGAGAAGAGGACGAGAGAGAGGAAGCTGGAATGGTAGAGCACAGTGGGACAAGCAGAGACGAAGGACAAGACAGTAGAAGAGACGGGTAAGAGAGATAAGAGAGGAGAGAGAACTAGAACATGAGCATGCACGTAAAACACAGGCACACACAACACAGCACAGACATGCATACAGAACTGCACACACAAAAGGGAACACACATCACCCATGATAACGCACGACACAACACACACACACATGCCACACACCACACACACACGACACAGCACCACACACACACACACACACACACTAACAACACACACACACACACACACAGCACACACACACACACACACACACACACACACACACACACACACACACAACACACCACACACACACCACACACCACCACACAACACACACACCACACAACACACACACACACACATCACACACAACACACACACACACACACAACACACACACACACACACACACACACACACACACACACACACACACACACACACACACACACACACACACACACACACACACACACATCACACACAACACACACACACACACACACACACACACACACACACCACACACACACACACACACACACACACACACACACACACACACACACAACACACAACACACACACACCACACACACAAAACCACACACACACACACACACACACCCCACACACACACACACCACACACACACACACACACACACACACACACACACACACACACACACACACACACACACACACCGCACCACACACACACCACACACAACATCACACACACACACACACACACACACACACACACACACACACACACACACACACACACACACACACACAACACACCACACACGCACCACAACACACACACACACACACTACACACACACACACACACACACACACCACACACCCCACACACCACACAACACACACACACACACATACACACACACCACACACACACACAACACACACACACACACACACACACACACACACACACAAAACACACACACACACACACCACACACACACACACACACACACACACACACACACCACACACACACACACAACACACACCACACACACACACCACCATCTGCGGCATGCGCACTCTTCCAAGAACACATACACAAATAGCACACAAATGAAAATGAAACCTCCACACAAGCACATACAAATAATTGTGTACAAATTCAAGTGCAGGTGTTTATGTATAGGTGCATATTTATGCTTATATGAATATAACACATACACACACACTGTCATTGTTGTGATTGGTGTGTAAAGATTATTGACACACAGACACACACAGAGACACACAGACACACACACGCACGCACGCACACACACACACACACACACACACACACACACACACACACACACGCGCGCGCGCGCGCACGCACGCACGCAGGCACGCACGCATGCTCGCACGCAAGCACGATCACAGGCATGCATATGAAAGCACGCTCACACACACACACACACACACACACACACACACACACACACACACACACACACACACACACACACACACACACACACACACACACACACACACACACACACATGGGAATATATAATTACGAACATGAATGGTATCATCATCATCATCATCATCATCATCATCATCATCATCATCATCATCATCATCATCATCATCCATCATCATCATCATTATTATTGTCATCACCATCATCATCATTAGAACACACTACTACTACTACTACTACTACTACTACTACTACTACTACTACTACTACTACTACTACTACTACTACTACTACTACTACTACTACTGTAGTCAGAAAGAGATTGCATTTCAGACCCAGAATTGAGGAAACTGATACTCTGTAGCATTGCTTTGAGTTTTCTGATTTGTGTCAACAAAGCTGCTGCATTTGTTCTTTACTGCACACTCCATGAACAATGTGGTCAATCATTGATGTCATGTATCAATCATTGATGTCATGTATCAATCATTGATGTCATGTATCAATCATTGATGTCATGTATCAATCATTGATGTAATGTGTCAATCATTGATGTCATGTATCAATCATTGATGTAATGTATCAATCATTGATGCAATGTATCAATCATTGATGTAATGTATCAATCATTGATGTCATGTATCAATCATTGATGTAATGTATCAATCATTGATGTCATGTATCAATCATTGATGTCTTGTATTAATCATTGATGTCATGTATCAATCATTGATGTCATGTAATATCATTGATGTCATGTATCAATCATTGATGTCATGTATCAATCATTGATGTAATGTATCAATCATTGATGTCATGTATCAATCATTGATGTCATGTATCAATCATTGATGTCATGTAATATCATTGATGTCATGTATCAATCATTGATGTCATGTATCAATCATTGATGTCATGTATCAATCATTGATGTCATGTATCAATCATTGATGTCATGTGCACACTTCAATGGACTTGTACACTCTCCTTGAACAATGAAGTCAGTCACTGATGTAATGTACACACTTCAGAGAGATTGTTCACAATGAAGTCAGTCACTGATGTAATGTACACACTTCAGAGTGGTTGTTTACAATGAGGCCAGTCACTAATGTAATGTACACACTTCAGAGTGGTTGTTTACAATGAGGTCAGTCACTGATGTAATGTACACACTTCAGAGTGGTGTTTACAATGAGGCCAGTCACTAATGTAATGTACACACTTCAGAGTGGTTGTTTACAATGAGGCCAGTAGAGAACAGGAAAACCTTCATTCTGGGCCACTTTCGCCCTCAACCAGTTTTCGGGCGAAAGTGGCCCAGAATAAAGGTTTTCCTGTTCTCTGACAAGTAAGACTTCAATAACCAAAAAAATAACGATTATCTACAAACAAACATATGTGTAGGGTTATCCGTTTTCAATACTAATTTACTAAACTTTTCAGATTTTAATTTTTGCTTAATCCTGTGTTTTTCCTGGTCATTTTCAATAACATCATTTTCGCGCAAACATTCTTCAAATGAGTCTCTGTCTTTCATGTGAAATAAAACTACAGTCTTTAACTGTTCTCTAAAGTCTTTTAAAACCGAGTTATATTTCTGGCATAAAATCCACACACTTATCCCAGCATGTCTTCCGCTGAAAGCTAGTTTCGACAAAGTGTTTCTCTTTTTAACTATGTCTCTTTCTGCCGAACAGTCATCTATAATAAATAGTGTCTGCGTTCCTTCAAACAGTCTATAAAACTGTTCTAAACACTCACTCAGTTTATTGCTAGGATCAACTAAATATATGTCATCATCTGTCCATATAAACCTTCTATTATGATATGCTTTGTTCCATTTAAGTGTTGGACAGAAAACCACAATATGATTAAAATTATAACGATAAACTGTTTGTAACAGGTCGAGGATAAATATTGTTTTTCCACAACCAGTCTGCCCACAAATCAATGAGCAATGAGGAGTTTTTGTCATAAAGTTTAACTGCTCCATAGTTTTATAACAGAGTTTAATCTAATCCAGTTATTATTTTTATCATACTCTCCGTCAAAACTTGTTCAGTATAATAAAACCCTACGAGGCCTAAATGGTAAGATTAATCCAATTCAGTTCTGTAAGATTGTTTCTATTTAAGTCAACATTGATTTTGTTGCTTGTTGTTATGATCTTAATATCCTCGCCATTGTGAAGAACGACGACAACAACGTTAAGACGTTTAACGTCTAAGTTTTGCCAGCTAATATTAATTCCTTTTATAAGGTCATCACTAACGCCCCAACCCCATCCCTCTCACAATCTTTAAAGACAGAAATTTCAAATATCATTGTGAACGTGTCTCCTAATTTTCTGCTTGGAAAGAACTGTAATTTTGTAGAAGCTTTTTTTACAACTGTTTCTTTTCTGTGGAGGATGTACTGCTTTTTCCCATACGGCGTTATTTCAATTTCTTTCCGACTATTGTCGTCCGGCATAAGACTTACATGTAAAGGGCCAGAGTTGAATGCTTTTCTGAAACTTTTTTGACGGCTTAAAATATGTAAATGGGCTTATGAATTCAAATTTTATTTCCCATTCTAAATATGGTTCTAAGTGCCATTTGAGGTCAGGTTTTCGAACTATTTTATATTCATACTGACCAACATTATTTGCTTCTAGATTGCGCAGCTGTTCTAGTTTAGGAAACTTTTTACTGTCGCCAACCTCTTTGCGTTTATAATCACCATCTTTAGTGTACTCAAACCCATACAAAGTGCCTATCTCACCGTTTTGTTCAAAGTCCGCAACGTCTGCAAGGTCTTTTAATTCTAAAGTTATACACCTCACAGGCGCTAATGTAACTCCTGGTTCTTCTGGCCCACGCGACATTATTTTTTAGTAACGTATTATTTTATTTCCAAAAACAATGTGCAGGTTATCACATTTTACAACTTTCCCTGCTTTGTCTGCAATTTTTATATTAAATGATCCAACCCTCCCACAAACTAATCTTTTAAACTGTAAATTAGGGAATTGTATAATTTCATAATCGCAATATGCAGCTTTCCCTGACGGAAGAGCTCTTAAAACAGTTGAGGGCCTTCCATCATATAAGTTTTCATCAGTGCTTAGCTCATCCAAATGAACATAGAGTAATGAATGTAATGCAAGATCGAGCGGGCTTTCCCCTCATAAGTAGTTTTGGTTGGTGGTAACTCTAAATATATAATTGTTAGCTGTAAAGCCTAACATTTTAGCTAGTTCTTTATCAAAATAGTAACCTACTTCTTCTTCAGGCTTGAATGTTAACATTGTTTTTAGATTCGCATTGTAAGTTTGAGAGTAATGTCGAAGTTACTCATTGCTTCTTTTAGTGAGCAAAACCCGTAATAACCATCAGCTATTGTTAACTGGCTAACTAATGTTCCTGCATTATCAATTTTTTGAATCTTATTATTCTTCCTGGATTCACTTATATTAAACCATACGACTTTGTAAAATATTTCATGAAGTGCAACCATTTTGGCTCCGCATTCGTTATCAATAGCATGTTCTAAAAACGAAGGGCGGTCTTGGGTTGTTATTGTTACAAACATTTTTTTAAACGAAATAAAAATGAGTGCATTCAAATATACTGGCGCAAAATATTCTGTTGGGCCGCACTACAATCTTAAAAATATAGCAACTGATACTCTTGACATTGCTGTGACCCAGACTGCCTCTTTTCATAAAAAGGTGAGTACTCCATTGAAGAGCTATCTTAACCCCCTATTGAAAACGACCACATCAAGAAAGCGTGGTTTAGTCATCCGATGCAGTTTTATCAGAACCAGTTAAACTTTGCTGTGTTTTGCGCATCAACTGGGTGTGGAGTGTCGTATGCTGATCATTTAAATCACCATGATCCTTTGGTGAGGTCAGTGTACAGATTTCATTTCTATTACACCTTCAGGCGTATTTTGACTGAACTGCAAGCTCCATTACCAAATGACAAACCGTTTAATCCACTCAGCAACAGAATAGACATGAAGGCTTTTGAAAGGATCTGTAACGAATTCAATATTAACATCAAGACAGGCTTTAGACAAAAGTTGGATCATAATCATGGCCTAGGCGACCTTTATTTTCGGGGCACGCACAGAAAGTATAACTATGACTGGCATCCTCCTTTCAAATCTTTCTTTTTTGGCACAACTGTTGAGCCCGGGTCCCTACAGCAAGAGCTAAAACAGCATGGACAACATTTATCTTAGACACTTCTAAGGGCCTAACCAGGGCGGGAATAGAACGAATAAACGACTCTATTCGTACTTACGTTTGGTGTTTGCTAGGTTCGCAAGCACAGGCAAGATCGGGCATAACTGATCCTTCTACTGGCTTTGATGCACAAAAACAATACTTAGCAAATTTAGAGGACGCCATTAATTCTACAGTTGATTTGCCTTCAAGTATTCAAAGGTACCAACATGTTTTACAATACGCAAGATCGAAAGTAGACTTTGCTGTTGGCACTGGTTTTACATGCTGCCTTCTGACCTCAGACTCCAGATAGGTACAATAATAAACTATAATAATGAAATTCTTATAGCAGGCAATGAACAGAAGGTTGGGAAAAAAAACGACATAAATTCTGAGCCAGTAATATTACAAAACAATAAAAGAACATCCAAGATTAAGTCATCAATCCCCGAAGTCCAAACCCCCAAAGTCATTGAAGACTCAGCAAAGCTCGCGGACTCTGTTCGCGATGACCATGAATATGAAAAGACAGCGCTTGTTCTTGGATTAACTGGCATAGGATTACTTGGTCTTTATCTTACTAAATAGTAACCCAACTATTACAAGAACTAATGTCCATAAGTGCTCGGCCATAAAGCCAACTACTTTGCTTGCAGTAGACAAAAGCCAGCTGACAATACTCCCCAATATTCCTGGTAAAGCGTCCCGGCTTTACCGGCTAATTTTTTTAATAAACTTGCAAGATGATCAAGCTGTTTTTTTACCCATGATTTATCAGGCGGCGATGGAGGCGATGGCGGTGGAGGTACTGAACTTTGGCCACCGCCCGCCTGTAATAGCCATCACCAGTGTAACTTATTGCAAATCCTAGGCCGTTATAACGCTTGCTAATGTGACTCCGTGCTCTCTAAACAGCGTTTCGTATTCGTTCTGCTAGCGTTGTGTCTTCATATAAAATTTTTTCGATAGTTTCTCTTATTCTATTCACTTGAGTTCGTAATTGGTCTCGGTTAGTAGTCAGCGCTTCTAGTCTTGCTGATCTCTCTTGTTCAAGATCTTTAGTCTTTGGGTTATTCTTTCTTTAATATCAGGCCCTAAGTTGGCGTCATCAGCCTCAACGAGTTTTTTCTTTTTCTCTTTTTATATGCTCATCTAGTTCACCTAGTTTTGCTAAATTGTTTGTTAATTCGCCTCTAATGGTTCTTAAAGCATGATCAAGGGCCGTTATTTCTCGCATGGGTAGCGGTGAGTCGTGTATAGTCTTCAATGCTGTTTCTTCTGAAAAACTGGTTTCTGCTTCTATTGCATTTATTATTTCATCTGCCGATTGATTTAATTCTTCAAGTTCCATGTTTTGTATTTGGTTAGCTGTTGGGAGTTCCTGCAGTGTGTTTTGAAGTTTAGAAACTGCCTCCGCCCTTAATTTTGGCCTAACAAGACCAAGGCGATTTTGTTCTTTCACACTGAGTCTTTGTATAATTGTACTCTTGGCTAAAAACTTTGATGGGTCTGGCTTAGTTGTAAGCCGAACAAGTTGCCCTTGATCGTTTTTTACAGACAAATGATCATCTTTTAATTCAAAATCATTTGGGTCTATAAATTCGGGAGGTTCTTGGCCTAAACTTTCGTAAAATGATTTAACCTTACTTTCTGTTAATTCATGCCGCATTGAGAGCGTTGAGCGATGTTGTATTAAAGGGATCATTTCACTCATGTCGTCTCCACGATCAAAAACATCATAATCTTCTTCACCTTCAATGCCTGCCATGGTTTTAAATAATTAATTAATTTTTTATTTTGTTTATAAAAAAATGTCACAAGCACATGGCTCGATTCTTGACCCGCATAGAAGACTGAAAGAACCCTTTGGCGTGAAGGGAAATAAGCGGACTATTACTGTTCCAAATAATTCCATCTACTATTGATGCAGATCAAATTCTTACTGTCAATTTTCCAGACCTAGGAGCAAATGACGTGATTGTGCCAGGCTCTGCGCCGTCTTACTTTCAAAATAGCGCTCGATTCAACAACAGACCCAAACAGGACAGTTGTACAGAATCTGGGGCGGGCAATCGTTAAGAAAATTTCTATAAAACTTGAGGGGCAAGAAATATTTTCTTTACACAATGCAGACATATTTTTAACCTATTTGATCTATGGCTAACCGGGAATGAAAGGGCTGACTTTGCGTTTCAAGGAATAGAAAATGAAGAAGCACTAAAACATAGAATAGGTGCCGCAGATACTAAAGACGGCAAAAAGTATGTGGCTGTAAATTTTGCGTTTGGAAATCGCTTTTCCATTCCCTAGATTTTGAGTTGTTAAAAGCGCATGCCCCATACTTTCAAGGAGCATTAAAAGACAGATTGTCATATGAACTAACTTTTAATGAATACAAACGGGTTATCAAATCATCAGACACCGAAGCAAAGTACAGCATTTCTGACATCTCGTTAGAGTTTGACGTTGTTAGCAACCCAATATTTAGCAAGGCTGATTGAGCAACAATATCAGTCAAAATTAGCAATATATTACGAAAGAGTGATTCATCATACAACATATCCCAAAAGCAGGGCAGACACTATATGGAATTTTAGTTTTAGTGCCGCAGCAAGATCGCTTAAAGGTATTTTATTGCTGTGTGAAGATGAAGAACCATTCAAAAGAGGAAGTGAAAAGTTTTTTAATCAAAAATAACGAAAGTACAATGCTCGATTGAGGGCAGTCCTAACCAAATCTATGCTAGCGGGCTTAAACCTTATCATCATTTTGACGAAATAAGAAAACTGTTTGGAGGTGGGAGGTGTAGAAATCCAACAGTTGACCTTGTGGCTAAAGATCTACACCTTCACAGTGTAAGACTTGATGATTATTTAACAACAAAATACGGTTTATGGATTGACCTAAGGTCAACGGAGGATAATCAGTTACATGGAAGCGGGAGAACTGTGAGAGACGTAATAAACATTCAAATTGATAAAGAAGAAGAAGCCGATAAACCGCTTAATGTACATTTGTTTTTAATATATGATGCGCAGCTGAATATTGAAAATAACAGATTAAAAGATATACAATACTAAATTATTTTTATTTCATAAAAGCATGTCTGTTAAACATTATCCAAATGTGCCTACAGCGCCGCCAAGAGAAGAGATAGCAGGCAATTCTGCTGTTATAGAAACCCCTGAAGTAAAAACCTTCAGATTAACAAACATTACACAAATGCAACAAAAACTAGAGCAGGACCTTTCAAAATACAGCAAACCAAACGAAGGTATTCTGCTGCCTTTAATGCTGTTACATATGTTAATACTGGACATCGACTATAAGCGCTCTATCAGCAGGAACGAGTGTTGGTCTTTTAGCAACGGGCATAGGCGCACCCGCAGCTTTACCCCTAGGAGGTTTGTCTTTAGCTCTCGGCCTGTGCTCATTAGCTGTAGGTGCTGCTAGCAAAAAAATAAAACTAAACTCCAAAAGCACACAGCCATGGTTCAACTAATAACAGCTAAACTTAGCTCGTTCAAACTGACAATAAATAAAGCACTAGTTGACTCAAACATCACGGATGAAGAATTTAATCGTTTACAGGCCGATTTTGATGACTACAAAAGACAAAAGTTTGATCTTCAAAGAAAGGCGGGGACAAGTTTTTCTCAACAGCCAGACACCGAGCAGATAAAAAAGGAATGCTTAAAAAAAGTAAACGAGACATTAAACTCTGTTCTAAACAGCTCACATTAACAACACCAAAAGGTGTTTATACTTTAGTTTATGAGTCCAAGCACAAAAAGGCCGTCGATATTGATTCTGATTAAGTATTTTTTTTTAAAATTTAAATAAATATTTTGGCTTTAGAAAAGAAAGACAGCATGGCTAAGATATATGAAGGACAAGACGAATTGTTTGAAGGAATGCTCGAGAGAGAGCGTTTATCAAGAGCACTGAATGATATTGATTTAGAAGTTATTGACCCAACAAACGTACAGGCAAGTGTTGTTCATGCTATTTCTCAAGTTCCAAGTAAACTAACAATAGACCGCCAGTTAAAGTAATGTTAGCTGTTTTAATCGACTATGTAACAATAAATGAAGAAAACCTAGAAGTCTGGGTCTCAACTAAACAGCAGACTATTCTTTCTCTTAATGACTTAACACCCGGTTGGGCAGACCAACTGCTTACACAGTTTGATGCTGCCGCTGAAGAAGCCAAAATGAGAGGCTCTGGTTGGTCAGAGGGTGAAGTCTTAGAGATCAGATTAAAACAGTCTAAGTATGCACCGATTGTAGGCAAGGCTTACATTCCGCTACCTCGGGAGTTGGTTTTTAAAGAGAGCAGTTTTAAACATAAAAAATTCAGACAACAAATGTTTCATGTGGTGCGTTCTTGCAAGGCTGCATCATGTCCGCGACCACGCAGAGAGAGTGACTAACTATCGGCAATACACCAAAGATCTTAACTTCAATGGAATATCCTTTCCTGTAGTGTAGATCAAATTGATCAGTTTGAAGAACAAAACAAACCAATAACTGTTAATGTATACACATGGGATGAGGAAACAAATTTGGTGCCAATTAAAGTGTCCAAGAACAGCCAACAATAGGCGAACCAGACAAAAATCATGTTGACTTACTCCTAATGTCTTCGCCAACAGGGCTACCGCATTACACATTGATACGAACAATGAGTAGACTAATGCAGCATACTTCAAAAGATCATGGCAAACAAGAATTCTGTAGAAAATGTTTAACAAGAATGCCATCTGTTCAAGCCGCGAGCGAACATAAGAAACATTGTAAAAGTTCTGTAGACTGTAATACAGAACTAACTACGCCCCCGCCAGGATCTAAAGTTAGTTTTAAGAACTGGAAACGGCTGCAAACAAGTCCATACGTAGTTTACGCAGACTTCGAGTCGCTTATTGTTCCTTATGAAGGGCCAGCACCACAAAAACTTCGAAAAACAGTCTTAATGAGTAATCATCAGATTTGTTCATTTGCCTTCATTATTGTTTAGGTCGGATGGCGTTTATTCAGAACCAGAATTATATAGAGGGCCAGATGCTGCAGAAACATTCTTAAAACGCATGCAGCAAGTGCGTAATGACTGTTCTAATAATCTGAATTTATCTGAAATCATAATGACGCCTGAAGACCAAGAACAGTATGGCTCAGCCACACATTGTTGGATTTGCGGTTTAGGCCCTCATCAGGCGAAGCCAATCCAAAAGTAAGAGACCATGATCACTTAGCGGAAAGTTTAGAGGAGCAGCGCACAGTAAATGCAATCTTCAACTAAAGTTTGAACCAAAGACATGGAAGCTGCGTATTCTTTCACAACTTGCGAGGTTACGACTCTCACCTTATAATGCAAGCAGTAACCAGCGCCTTAAGGGTAGCATGCATTGCACAGTCATCAGAAAAGTACATGTGCTTTAATCTAAATAACATGTCTTTTTATGACTCTATGCAACACATGATGGGTTCATTAGAGTCACTGGCTATGTCCTTAAAGTCCTGCCCAATAACGGAAGAATATTTTGACCCAACGCTTGTTAGAAAAGGGTGTTTACCCTTATGAGTACATGAACAGTTGGGAAAGGTTTGATGAAGATACACTTCCTCCTAAAGGCGCGTTCTTTTCTAGTCTCAGAGGAAAGGACATCAGCGATTCTGATTACCAGCAAGCTCAAGATGCGTGGCAGAAGTTAGATTGTAAAACGATGGGAGACTATCATGACTCCTATTTAAGGGCAGATGTATGTTTGTTGGCGGACGTCTTTGAAAATTATAGAAAGACCTGCATGAAACATTATAGCCTGGATCCCGCGCATTATATTTCTGCGCCGGGATGAGCTGGGACGCTTTCTTAAAGTTTACTGGAGTACAGATTGATTTATTGTCTGACCTACCAATGATTCAGATGATTGAAAACGGATTGCGTGGAGGAATTAGTATGGCGTCGCATCATTACTGTAAAGCAAACAACAAATACTTGGACGACTATGATCCGAGTAAAAGGTCTAACTATCTCATGTATTTAGATGCAAACAATCTGTATGGATGGGCTATGGCGCAATCGCTTCCATTACGCAACTTTAAAATGTACACAAGCGGCGATCCGAATAATATTCAAAAGGCATTAAAGTGGTTGGGCAGTTTAACGCCTGATCAACAGCGTGGTTTCATTCTAGAAGTGACTTAGAATATCCTCAGGAACTCCATGACCTGCATAATGACTATCCATTAGCAGCAGAAAGTCTAAAGATGGATCCAGAGAGCCGCCTAAACTTGTGCCTAATCTTCGAGGCAAAAAAAATTATGTCTGTCATTACAGACTTCTACAATTTTATTTAAGACATGGTTTAAAGTTAACAGCTGTTCATCGTATAATCGCTTTTGATCAAGAACAGATCATGAAACCATACATCAGAAGAACACTGATCTCAGAACTAAATCCGCAGATGCTTCAGAAAAGACTTTTTCAAGCTGATGAACAACAGCTGTTTCGGAAAGACTATGGAGAATCCGCACAAGCGTAAAGATGTCAGATTGGTCACCAAAGAGAACGAAGCAATTAAGCTAACTTCAAAACCTAATTATCAGTACTTTAGAAGATTTCATGATCAGCTTTTTGGCATAATGATGAAAAAAAAGAAAGTCAAATTAGACAAACCTGTATTTATTGGGTTTACTGTTTTAGAATTATCAAAGCTTTTGATGTTAGAGTTTCTTTATGATACTTTAAGCCCTCGTATCCTGAGTCCAGAGTACTTTACACAGATACAGACAGTTTTGTTATAGATATTCCTACTGAAGACATCTATAAGACATGGAAATGGAAGTAGCTAAAGGACATGCGGGATGGTATGATACATCTGATTACCCTAAAGATTCGCCTTTGCATTCAATTACTAACAAGAAGGTTTTAGGAAAGATGAAGGATGAATTATCTGGAAAGGCGATCAAGGAGTTTGTTGGTTTAAGGTCAAAAATGTACAGTATTTCGAGCCAGGAGAAAATCATTAAGAAAGCAAAGGGAATATCTCGCAGCGTTGTGCAGTCAAACATATCACATGACAACTACAAAGAAGCGTTGTTTGGCAATAAGACTTTTCATCATGACAACGTAAAACTGCGATCTAATCTACATGAGATCAACACAACAGTTGTAACAAAGAAGTCATTAGATAGAACAAACACAAAACGGGTGTTTGTTAATCCGGAGTTTTCATATGCAATCGGGCACTGGAGGACCGCATAAACAGGGGGTTTTATATTTTTCATCAACTTTTATTATAAGATCAATCATAGCTTCATCCAATTCATTTAAATCTTTTCTCATGTTTGCTTGACGAGTTCGAATTTTTTTTATTATTTCAAGATATTCTTTTTCCCAATTTGGGGGTTTGAGTTGTAGGTGATCTGGATGATTTAGCATGCATTGATTAATCCTCGAAAATGTTTCCTTAATAGCATTACACGCCTGAAATGATTCCCGTATCATTTTCAAGGTCTCTTCCTTTACCATTCTTGTTTCGTTCTGCGCTTCCTTCTGGCCTTCCATTTTAAACCAAAATATGTTTACGTAAATTAATTAAAGCGGAACTGTGTCTGGCGGAATTATCTGCAGTTCTTCTTTCACAAAAGATCTTTGAGGAGCTGGTTGTTTTGTTGTGTCAGTTTCTCGTAAATAATACACGGGCGGATTCATTTTTACAATTCTTTTTATTTCATATGGATCAACACTCCAAACTGGATCTGTTGCCCTGATGCGAGTGTCCCCTTCTGCTTCCCCCGGTAAATAAAGGTACCTTACTTTTAAACCAAACGGTAATAGTTTGCTGGATGAAGACTCTCCTTCAACAACATCTATTGTTTTTCTTTTGATTGCTTGTACTGGTTTTAGTCCTTTAAATTCTTCATTATTCATTGCGCGCAAAACTGAGGGCAGTCTTCTGACCCATTCTGTGTTGCGAGAATTGTCAATAAGCTCTCTGTGATACTGGTAGGAGAAAAGTCTTTCCGATAACTGTTTGTTAAAGTTTTCAACTAAAGCCTGTGATCTGTGAACTCCTGGAATGCCTCTTTTAATGGTGACTCTATGTTTTAACAATAATTGATTCACTTGGCCTTTAAATTCTTTCCCATCATCAACTTGAATCATGCGAGGATAAGTTAAGGGACCTCGTTGGTATATCAGTTGTATAGCAACAGCAACAGCAGAAGCACTCTTTTGTGTTAATGGTTCCGCATCTTTGTATCTTGAAGCTACGTCAATGACTGTAAGTGCGTACTTAAATCTTTTTCGTCTAATCGTATCAGAGGGTAAATATAGAAGATCCATTTGATGGGTGTCGTTTGGAGTTGTATTAACAAAGTGCGGCCTCTGTATTCGTCTAGGGGCAGGTAAATAAATTTGCCAAATTGCTTGTTTAGATAACCATTCCTTTGCTGTTTGTTCACTGACTCCTGCCGCTTGGCTTAGCTTTTGTATTGCTGTGATACCCTTCCAATATCCTTTGGGCGAATAATAGATTTTGTTCATTTTTATTCAGCCAATATTATGCGCAACAAAATACACGACGGTCATACCAAAGGCAATAAACGCGATTTCTTGCATCTTTTGTTTTTCTGATGGCTGATAAAAGTCACTGAATTTTGGTGGGGGCAATGTCTGGACCGGTTTGCCTGTTACTAGATAATATTGTTTTATTGCTTGATCAACATCTTTAAATATGTAAGCTGCATGCCCCTGTTTTTTCAGTGTGTCATTAATAAAATCTAACTGCTCAAGTCTCTGCTTTTCATAGGCGTCTTGTGCAGCTGCTAGTTGCTCCATAGCTTTGTTATGTCTTTTTCTCTCGCCGTCATCCCGCAGTTTACTAAATGCGAAATTACTTCCGCTAAAAGCAAGCGCATTCACCACAGCGCCGCCTATCATCATTACGAGCGAAGCCATTTTTTATAAATGTATTTTTTATATTTACATATTTATATTGTCCGGAATTATTCCTTGCTTAACTAGAAAATCTTTCGTAGCAAACGAAGCTGCAATGATAGCAATTAGCTTTGCTGAATCCTCAAAGTCTAGTTTGCCAAGATCTGCTGGTTTAATTCTTAACAAGCTTTACCAAGCATTGAGTATCCTACACTTAGGCCTCCAACAACAGCAGAATGGTATACAAGGTTAGCAATAGTTTTTTCGGTGCTCATTTTAAAAAATAAAATAATTATATTTAATATAAAAAACATGAACAGCGATGATCTACTACAGCTACAGGGCAGCCTAAACCTTCCTGAACTTATGAATGACCAAGTTGATGATCAAGCTATTATGCCCAAAAAGGAGAGGCTGTATTCTTTGGCAGCATGTGGGAAAACAAAACAGTTCCTCGGAACTGAATTCAGCATTGAACAGATTCAACAGATGTCTACACAAGACATTATAAAGTATCATAACAGGTATGAAGCGCAGCTGGGGTCTAGAATGGTGAAAAGTGTGGGGCAAACGGTTCTTAGTTTGTACACTAAACTAGTCAGTAGATTTGCTCCCATTGATTCTGAACAAGATCTTACGTATGATTTAACGCAAGATCCAGTTTTAACAAAGTCATTAGAGTCTCTAGGGTGTGATCTATACTACAAATTTGGAACATTGTTATCGCCATTAATCATGGGATTAATAACTTTTAATCATATAGATTTTGTTTCCCTTCAAAAATGAACGAGCTGGAAAATCATCAGAATCAGGAAACATTGAATCAGGTGGAGAAAGTAACCAAGCCAGAAAATCAGCAGAAAACACTGAACCAGGTGGGGACTAGTGAAAAGCATCCTCATCCTGGGCGTGTTTAAAGCAGGAAAAAAATTAGCAGAGTGGAACAGACAAAAAAAATTAATGTTACAGAATATAACTCATCATGAAAACATAACACCGCCAGCGCCAGAACAAGTTGATTCAATGCCCGCTATAAAAACTCCATGTGATACAAGACCTACAGCACCAAAGTCTTCATGGAATATTGAACTTAAAACTGTTGCCATTTTTGGCGCCATTGCTGCTGTTGGGGGCGGTTATTACTGTTATAAAATATATACACAATGGCAACAGAAACAAAAGCAATCAAAAAAATCTGAGCCACTAAATGCAGAAAAAGACACCAGCACGCCAAAACGCCAATAACAAAGCATCATTTTGATCCATTTATAATGGAATAATATTTTAAATTTTTTAATAAAAATAGATCATGGCGTATTATAAAATGATAAAGTCAATAAATAAAGACATGGAGTCTATAAAAGACATTTCCATAGACCAGAATTGTAATCAATGTGGTTGCTTCGGATGTAAGACCTTCCTTAAGATCTATGCTGACCGATTTCGCGCAGAGGACGCTGAGCAAGACATCCTCAACGATGACGCGTTTTTTGAGGCGTGTGTGTACTATATTAGACATCTGCTATTTAAGATAAAAACATAAATTGTATTTTTTTTGATAATTATAAGATAACTGAATAAGACCTTGGTTGTACTTAAAGGACGACTTAGTTATGATCTTGAGGTGACTTAACAAGAACTTAATTAAAAACTTAATCAAGAACTTATTAAGAACTTGAAGTAACTTGGGGTGACTTGGGGATGACTTAAGGACAACTTGAGAATGCCTTAAGTAAGAACTTGAGGATGACTTAGAAGTGACTTGGGGTAACTTCAGTTAAGAACTTGTGGATGACTTGAGTGTGCATGCGTGGGGTGGGGGTGGGGGGACGTGCGTGCGTGGGTGGGGGTGGGGGTGTGCATGCGTGGGGTAGGACAAAACACAAACAACAAACAAACACACAATAGACAGTCCAGGGGTGGGGGTGGGGGGACGTGCGTGCGTGGGGTGGGGTGGGGGTGTGCATGCGTGGGGTAGGACAAAACACAAACAAACAACAAACACAAACAAACACACAATAGACAGTCCAGGGTGGGGGTGGGGGGTGGGGGTGTGCATGCGTGGGTAGGACAAAACACACAAACACCAACAAACAAACAAGAAGTGAAACTACTAGACCACTTCTTGCTTTGTGACTAAACAGGCTGTGTCTTGCCCGCAACCTCAATCAACTAGGCCAAGTGATCATATGTGATCACTTGGCCTATGTTTGCCGCTGAGCTTTGCAGTGCTGCCGCGCTTTGCAGGTCAAGTGATCATATATGATCACTTGGCCTAGTTTGCAGGTGCTCCGTGCTAACGTCATTGGCGGCAGGCTGCTGCGCTTTGCAGGTCAAGTGATCATATATGATCACTTGGCCTAGTTTGCTGTGCTCCTCTTTTCTCAACCAGGCTTGCAACTGGCTTTAGCAGAGTTACAGCAGTAATTGCTGTAGCCAAGCTTTTATGGCGGCTCTAATCGCCAGTAGTAGTACATCCGTCATTGTATATTTGGAGCATTTATATGAAGATAGTGCTAGCCACACACTACTCCTCTCCATACTGGCAGATGTACTAAGGTCTGCCTAACCCTATCTAGTTTGTTTGCCAGAACATTCGAAATCGCCATTCAGTTGCATAAGGGCACACTTAAAGGCAGATGAACTGGTTAGAATTAAAAAAGTAGAAAAGTATACACATCTTAATACACAGATCAGCTTGCCACATGAACACTGAATCTGTAGTTAACAATCAATCAAGTCTAATACAAACTGAGAACATTTTTTACTTGGGAGGAACAGCAAAAATGTTTCAAATATAAGTTTTTTAGCATACGAATCAGCCGTGTTACCTCCGCCTTAAGAAATGAACGCCATGTTTTTTAAACATGGCTTTAGCTGCCTCAAGCCAGCTCCCAACAATCAACGCGTGATGGTTTGTTTTGCTTCGGCCAACTTTCAACAATGCAGCGCCATTTATTAGATAAGGAACCATCTCATCAATAGTCAAACAAGTATTAAAACTAGCTACATCTTTGTCAACAATACTGCCTTCAACGTTTTCATTTCCTTGAGCCAACAAACCTTTAAGATACACAATTCTGTTCTTCAGTAAACCGGTTAAACACCCACAGCGCAGTGAAACACATCCTGCTTGCCCAGCAGTCAGTGGAAGAATGTGTGGGTTAACCTAGTCGTGAGCGGCCGCTGATTGGCCAGGCTGTGACAGCGCCGCCAAGCGGGCAGGGTTAGCTGATGTAATATGGTGCGATCAAGCAAGCTGGGCAGGAAGGAGTGGGGGTAGGGAGGGAGTGCGGCAGTATGATTTTTTGGCCGGGGGCACACCTGCAATGTAAACAGGGAGCACGCCACCGTAGGCGAGGGGTATTCTACTGTAAACCAGGGGCACATTTTTTTAAATAGTGTGTGTGTGTGTGTGTGTGTGTGTGTGTGTGTTGTGTGTGTGTGCGTGAGTGAGTGAGTGTGCGTGCGTGCGTTCATGCGTTTGCACGTGTGTGTGCGTGTGTGTCTGTGTGTGTGTGTGTGTGCGCGACGTATTTTGTGAAACGCAGAACACGTATGTCTATGGCTCCGTGTCTAAATGAAAATATCACAAAGAATCCTTCGCCACACGGTCAGGTTACGCCAGCCCTACCTTATGGCGCCATAATTACAGGTCATAGGATCCGTCCAGGGTACTGCCTGCCACAAACCCCAAGCCCTCTAATTAGGGTTGTTCGCACAGTGTCTCAGCCAAGTTTAGTTTGGTGACTGTCTCCGCAAAAATGATAGTATTGAAAATGACTGAAATGCGCGAAAATGATTAGGAAAACATAGTTTGAAGTCTTACTTGTCAGAGAACAGGGAAACCTTTATTCTGGGCCACTTTCGCCCGAAAACTGGTTGAGGGCGAAAGTGGCCCAAATGAAGGTTTCCCTGTTCTCTCCAGTCACTAATGTAATGTAGACACTTCAGAGTGGTTGTTTACAATGAGGCCAGTCACTAATGTAATGTACACACTTCAGAGTGGTTGTTCATAATGAATCAGTCACTAATGTAATGTAGACACTTCAGAGTGGTTGTTCACAATGAGGCCAGTCACTAATGTAATGTAGACACTTCAGAGTGGTTGTTCACAATGAGGCCAGTCACTAATGTAATGTAGACACTTCAGAGTGGTTGTTTACAATGAGGCCAGTCACTAATGCTCTGTGCACACTTCAGAGTGGTTGTTTACAATGAGGCCAGTCACTAATGCTCTGTACACACTTCAGACTGGTTGTTCTTGTTCACAACGAGACCAGTCACTTTTGTAATGTAGACGCTTCAAAAGACTATACACCGTCATTTACAATAAAGTCAGTCATTTATATAATTTACAAACTTCAAAGTTATCGCACACTCTCAATGAACAGAGAGTTCAGAGTTAGGTTAATGTACACTCTTTGAAGAACAGTACACTCTCCATAAACAATGAGGTCAGTCAGTTAGGTCAAGGAACACACTTGAAGGGACTGTAAAGTCTCCATGAAGAGCAGTCACTGATGTAATTTACACAGGAGAAGACATTACCATCTTTTCTTTCTGCCTGGCGACGAGAACACAATATTTCACCTGCCCTCAGGCAAAACTATCTGCAGATCAATTTTTGATCTGCCTTTGTTTGTCATAGTCAGCAACTAGCCAAAACCAGACAGCTTGCGTACTCCATTCTAATTGGCCAATGAATATAAACATAGTCAGTGACTTGGTACTATACACTCTGATATCAATGTCTTGAAAAGTGACTTAGAATAGTTGTTCAGCAAAGCAAAAGTTCTAGCTGCCTGCTTATTACCAAAAATCATCACAATGATACTGTTCTATTATTTCATCGCAGTAGACGTTGAGAACTATTGTTCATGTCAGGAGGGAGGTAGCAGCATTCACACCTGCCTGACCAAAGTGATCACCTGCCCCTGGCAGTCAGGCCTCTGTTACTGTCCTACCATGACACACACTTCAAGTGATTGTACACTCTTCATGAACAGTGTCAGTCATTGAGGTAATGTACACACTTCACAGTGATTGTACACTCTTCATGAACAGTGTCAGTCACTGAGGTAATGTACACACTTCAAAGTGGTTGTACACTCTTCATGAACATGTCAGTCACTGAGGTAATATGCACACTTCAAAGTGGTTGTACACTCTTCATAAACAGTGTCAGTCACTGAGGTAATATGCACACTTCAAAGTGGTTGTACACTCTTCATGAACAGTGTCAGTCACTGAGGTAATATGCACACTTCAAAGTGGTTGTACACTCTTCATGAACAGTGTCAGTCACTGAGGTAATATGCACACTTCAAAGTGGTTGTACACTCTTCACTAACAGTGTCAGTCACTGAGGTAATGTGTTTGATTCAAATGATTGTACACTCTTCATGAACAATCATGCCATCCATTCATGTACACAGTTCAAAGTGACTGTATATTCTCCATAAACAATTAAATCAGTCACCGTAAAATATACAGTCTTTAAAATGAGAAAGAACAGGACATTGTCAGCATAATATTTCTGCACTGTTAACTAATCATCTGGCTGATTCATTCGTTCTGAGTGTAAATAGTTCATTATTAAGAAAATTGTCTGCAAACATTTACAGTAGATATGAAAAAGAGAAGTCATTTGTCTCAACTGTTTCACTCTGCCCTTTCACATGCAAATACAAATACACACATCTGGATATATGAATGGGTGCGCTTTATGCGTGTGCAACCACATGCGCACGCTGCACATAGGCGTGCACACACACACACACACACACACCACACACACACACACACCACACACACACACACACACACACACACACACACACACACACACACAACACACACACACACACACATTGAAGATGGTGTTCCAGCAATGCAACAGTTGTTGGTGTCTTACAAGTTCTAATGATCTTCACAGGGCAATGACGTAACATCTTATTCAATCAGTTGAGCTGCTCGTCTCCCCTGCCAAGGGCAACTTTAATCGAGGCTCCACTTAGCCCAGAGAGAGCCCTGTATGGTGGCCTGGAATGAAATCCCACCCCACCCCCACCCACCCTCCTCACCTGGCAAGCCAGTCTCCCCTTCCCCTCCTTTTTGTGCTGCGATTGTGCACCGTCAGTGAAGGGGGGCGTCAGGGCTGTGACTGAATGGATGAATAGACAGAGGACTGTGCATCGTCAGTGAAGAGGGGCGTCAGGCTGTGACGTAATGGATGAATAGACAGAGGACTGTGCACTGTCAGTGAAGAGGGCGTCAGGGCTGTGACGTAATGGATGAATAGACAGAGGACTGTGCACTGTCAGTGAAGAGGGGCGTCAGGGCTGTGACGTAATGGATGAATAGACAGAGGACTGCGTCTGGGAAGAAAAAGTGAATCATTGGCTGACTTGTGCTTTCCCGCATGTGTGGGTGGGTGTAAGTGCGCGCAAACATGTGTGTGCATGTGTGTGTGTGTGTGTGTGTGTGTGTGTGTGTGTGTGTGTGGTGTGTGTGTGTGTGTGTGTGTGTGTGTGTGTGTGCATGTGTATGTGTGTGTTTTGTGTGTGTGTGTGTGTGTGTGTGTGTGTGTGTGTGTTTGTGTGTGTGTGTGGGTGTGTGTGTGTGTGTGTGTGCGTGTGTATAGAGGGGGGAGGAGGAGTATGCAAGCTTCTGCAATGAAGCGATCAACCTACATTTCCATGCAGGTGTATTTGTATGCATGCATGCACGTGTGCGTGTGTGTGTTTATGTAGGTGTGTGTGTTTGTGTGGGTGTGCATCTATTAAATGCATACACGTGCATGCATGGTGAGTGCAGCTGTATGCATGCATGCATCTGTGTGTAAGTGTGTGTTTGTGTTTGTGTGCGCACGCACGTGCATGCGTGTGTGTGTATGCAAATGCATCAGACAGGAGGGGATATGGGTGATGGTCGGTGTGTGTGCATGTGTGTGTGTGTGTGTGTGTGTGTGTGTGTGTGTGTGTGTGTGTGTGTGTGTGTGTGTGTGTGTGTGTGTGTGTGTGTGTACACATGTGCATATGAGGGTGCAGGTGCATGCACAAGTAATTGTGCATGTGTATGCGTGTGTGTGTGCAGGGGATGGAGATTGGTAATTGTTGTGCAGGGGATGGAGATTGGTAGATGTGTGTGCAGGGGATGGAGATTGGTCGATGTGTGTGCAGGGGATGTATGTTTTGTGTGTGTTGATGACTGTCTGGGTCTGCACGCATGACTTGGCGCCGGAATGACAGGAGGCGGGGTGGCGGTGACACTGGCTGCCCAATAGGGTCGTAGCTGGGTATGTTGACGTCACACCTGCCGACCTGCACAAAACCGGCGGCAGGCCTGGGGCATTGGGTATGTGACTGTCACCACCAGCAGACGTGCAACCATCGTTTCTTTTGACCTTCACTGATCCTTGGAGTGTTGGACTTCCTTTCTTCTTTCAGTAGGTTTGTTCTACTTTTTTTTCCTCTGCTTAAAGTTAACATTTCATATCACATATTTTTTCCATTATCATATCTCAGCTGTGGTGACAATTCAACTCCGAATTATTGAATCAAGATGTCAAATGATGAGCTGTGTGTGTGGTTAAGGAGTGTGTCTATCAGTGAAACAAACATGGTGGACATGGTGATGATGTGTGGTTGCACCCACACGCACACACACACACACACACACACACATGCACGCACGCACGCAGGTACGCACACATGCATGCACGCACACACACATACACATCCGTTTTATTTGTGATCCAACTCGCATCTTACTACCGCCCCTCCTGTTTTCCTCTGCCTGTCTGTCTGTCTGTCAGTGTGTCTGTCGTGTGGGCATGTCATCACAGGAGCAAGAGTTACGCTACTTGTTTTTTTTTTTTTTCCTTTTGTTTAATTCACATTGATGTTCGGTTTCTTAGGGCAGATATTTCTAACTTATTTTTTATATAACAAAGCTGTAGATAAACCAGTTGAAACAGAGTGATCCCATAAAACAGGACACAGATAAACCAGTTGAAACAGAGTGATCCCATAAAACAGGACACAGATAAACCAGTTGAAACAGAGTGATCCCATAAAACAGGACACAGATAAACCAGTTTAAACAGAGTGATCCCATAAAACAGGACCATCATGAACAGACCCCTAAAACCAGTTGAAACAGAGTGATCCAATAAAACAGGACACAGATAAACCAGTTGAAAGAGAGTGATCCCATAAAACAGGACACAGATAAACCAGTTGAAACAGAGTGACCCCATAAAACAGGACACAAAATAATGCTCATTGACACAGTGCTAAGCAGACAGGTGATTGTTTAAAAACAGTTTAATCAAGATAGTATAGATAATGACACAGATAAAAGGATAGATCACATTTTTTAAAAGCTATTCAAATAACTTAAAATCTAAAAAAAGAA
>CM031629.1:41694392-41747937 GCA_018398815.1 Conus ventricosus | reverse complement strand
TAAGACAAGGACATCCAAAACTGTCAAGCAAATGAGAGTGTTTCAACAATGCCAGCAGTAGATACCAGGAGGCATTAAAACAAAGTGGGATACAATTACAAATTACCACTACAACCCAGACAACAACACAAATTATAAAAGCAGAAAAATAGGAAAAGAAAAATTCATATGTATAACCCCCATAAGTCGGGAAACTCAAAACTCCAATCATAGGGAAAGAATTTTCAAAATCCTATCAACCCCTTCATTTCCAAAAAAGAACACAAAACCTGTCCAAATATTTAACAAAAAAACTGTCAACCTATTCTTACTCTGTGTATTCCCCAACCTCAAAAAAACTAATTGAGACGCATCCCCCCTAAACAAAAGAAAATAACACAGCAAAGAAGGGTTGAAGAAAGGAATCTTGCCCAATTGCAACCAGAAAGGGAGCTGTGCCAATAAAACAACAAATGTCTTCACACCCATTGTATACCAGGCTACTGTGCATCAGAAAATGAAAAAGAAACATACATAGGGATCACTGAAACCACTTCAAAACCTGATATGGCAACCACAAACAGATCATTTAATTAAAGGAAAATTATAAAAACCAAACAGTAATGTGCCAATTATATCTGGAAACTTTAATGACGCAAAAAACAAGCTTACAATTATATCCTGGGGAAAATCATAAAAAAGGAGCATCACCATACAGCAATGTTTCAAAAGTTCAACCTATGTTTAATACTGAAAAATGGTTAATACTATGTAAACACATTAGCAAACTTTAAACACCAAAACAGAAATAGTAAACAATTGCAGCATAAAATGGAAATCGGTTGTTAGTGAACACACTCAAAAAGACAAAAACCTGAAAGCCCCAAAAAATAACACGTGCAGCCCAACCCCGCCAGTGCAAACAACCGCCAAAAAACGGGGAGCCCACACGCTATATACTCGCGGTGGGCAAACCCAAAAAAACCATCCTGATGGGACAGCGCAAACACGCTTGAAACCAAATTTGAATTTATGTTGCCTCCCAAGGGGTTGAAGCACTTAAAAAAAATGTTTAGGCATTTTTATAATATTACTGATATATATATATATATATACATATATATATGTGTGTGTGGGTGTGTGTGTGTTGTGAGTGTGTGTGTGTTTGTAGCCGCATTATCACAGAGTGCATAAACAGTATGAAGCGTTAGCGCACAAGCACGGAACAGCATGCACACACGCGTACACTGGCAACCACATAGGCCATGACTATTTCACCAAGCGCGCTCACACGCTCACGCACCACACACACACCCACACAACACACACACACACACCCACACACACACACCACTAACACAACACACATCACCACACAAACACACACAACATATAATCTAACACATTTTCTATATATTATGACATATACCCATTTCAATTTACTGTTTTGGTATTTTTTTGTTTGATTTATTTTTTTTGTTTTGTTTTTTTTTTTGTGTTTTTAGTTTTATTTTTGATAGTTTGTTATTTTTTTGTGTTTTTTTTTTATTGATTTTTGTTTTTATGTTTTGTTTGTGTTGCTCTTGCTGTTTCTTTCAAAATGCCTTTTAACTCGTCATAAATTATTTTAAAAAAAATAATAACAAACAAATACACAACAATTTTGTGATAATATAAAGAGATATAGATGAGATCTCTACACCAAACATTGTCCTTTTTGCATATTACCCTTTATTTCTTGCGCGCGCGTTCGTAAACACCTGGAAAGCCCGTGTCTTGGTATCCATGGCAATTTTCAAATCTCTAATGGTCTCCATATGGAAAGAACCTCCGCCCAGTTTTCTATGGGACCAGGACTTTCTTTTCAGCCTGCTGTTATTGACATCAATTTCCAAGCCCAACCTGTTCACTTTCCAAGGACCCACCAAAACAGGTCTATTGAAGGTGACTGGGGCTCTGGGGCGTCTCTGCATTTCAAAGGTCGTGGCCGACTCTCCATTACCACAACATCGAACACCGGTGCACTAAGGCCTGGTGTTGTCTGTAAACGTTTGGTTAACATGTCGCGATTGAAATGAGAGATAGAGAGAGATGAGAGAGAGAGAGACGGGGAGAGAGAGGAGAGAGAGATATGCGTATGGAGTATATACAATTAATAACCGGACGTTATCTCAACATGAACATGTATAAAATATATTTTGTGCATGTTGATAATACTGGTGCAGGTTGATATCAATGTTTGGCAGACAAATGTATGCAAAGGAGGCAAGCCAAGACACACACCCACACACACACACACACACGCGCGGCACGCACGCGCGCGCGCATGCGCAAGCATGCACGCACGCACACACAGGCACAGTAACACTCATGCACACAAACATGCTCCCATAACACACACATTCACCACACATACGCTCAGTCTCTCTCTTTACAGAGAGGAGAGGAGGAGAGAGGGTGGAATAGGTGAGAGAGATGGAGGGAGAGAGAGAGAGATGAGAGGAGAGAGAGTAGGAGGGAGATGTGAGAGGGAGTAGTAGAGAGATGAGAAAAGCGGGGTAGGCTTTCCTCAGCCTGCCGTTGTGATCACCCGACTGTCTGTTCAGATTCAAGTCTTTCACTCCTTTCACAAGTCCAAATAACTCAGCGCCCTGTCTTGTCAGTCCCACCCAATTATGATGTCTCTGGTTCTGAAAGAATCGTGCCTCCTGGCCAATGCAAATGAATGACAGACATAAAGAGGGTTGGGGGGGGAGGAAGAGTAAGGAGATAGGTGGGCAGGAGAGGGAGAGAGAGAGAGAGATGAGAAGGGAGAGGAAGAGAGTGAGAGAGAGAGAGGAGACGAGAGAGAGAGGGTGGTGGGGTCTAAGCGTGGTGGGGAAGGGTTGGGGATAGAGAAAAGCTCGAAATGGGAGAGGAGGATGCTCGGATGGACAGAGGCGATGGGTGCATAGTACAGAGAAGACTGCTGACCATATTTTTTTCTTTGTCCAAGAAAGAGGACGATCTCACAACGTCGTTCACACACACTCACGACACACACTATACACACACCACAACACCACACACACACACCACACACACATACCACATCACACACGCACTCAACGCACGCAGCAACGCCGCACGCACACACCTACACCCCCCACACTTACACACACACACAGTCACACCAACACTCACACACATGAAACATTCACACAAACGCCACGCATGCACGCTACACACACACACAACCACACAGACACACACACACACACTCCACACACACACACACAACCACACACACTCACACACCACACACACACACACACAATCGCACACACGCACACGCACACGCACCGCAAAACCACCACACTTATGCACATGCACACACACACCCACACACACACACACACACACACAACACACACACACACACACACACACACACACGCACACATCATACACACATACACAACACTATGCAACACATGCATATGCACAAACATGGGATATGCGCACAGACACACACACACACACACACACACACAACAACACACACACACCACACACACACCACTCACACACACACACACACACCACGCCCACACACACACATACACACATACACACATGGGCATATGCACAACCCAAGTGCATTTGCTCACAATGCTACACGCGTTCGCGCACGGCACACACACCACACACACTCACACACACACACAACACACACACACACACACACACACACTCCCACTCACACCACACACACCACACAACACCACTCACACACACATGAGCAAATTATTAGAGGAAAGCGTTTGGTGTTGATTCAGAGAATGCTGCAAAAATACGTTGCCCATGCCTGTGGATGATATAACTACTCATTCTAATCAAGATGTGAACACGTAAACAGGGCATTCCTCATTTTCAAGTGAAATATATAGACCAATACAGATATTTCATTTCCTATTTCATAAAGTTATAACTCGATGCCTTAGAAATGAAATTTGGAAATCAAAATAGCAAAATATTTTTGTGGTGAACAAAGAATAACCAGGCAAGCATCTGCTGTTTGACTCTTTACTCTTCAGGACAATTTACCGCCATCATCACGCATGTGTTTGAGGGATGTCTTTTCAGATTTAAAGTTTACCTTCAATGTTGTTTTCTCTTTAGTTTGTAGTCCAGTAAGCATTTGACGGTCAGGATTATTTCGCAGCGTATTTTGAGGATGTAAAGGGGGAATATGTACACTTAGATATTTAACATCATGCCATACACTTGCATAGTCACAGGCATTCCATACATCTCTTCTTCTCTCTCTCTCTATCTCTCTCTCTTTCCTCTCTCTCTCTCCTCTCTTCATTCTCTCTCTCGTCTCTCTCTCTCTTATATATCAGATGTGAAACAGGACGTAAAACTAGACTACTTCTACTACTTACTATACTATACTACTACTATACTACTACTACTACTAACTACTACTACAGAGAGAGAGGAGTGAGAGAGAGACCCCGATGAGAGAGAAGAGGAGAGAGAGAGAGGGAGACACTGAGAAGAGAGAGAGAGAGAGAGAGAGAGAGAGAGAGCTGAGAAGGGAGAGAGAGAGAGAGGAGTGATCCACGTCTGCTGTGTTTTTGCTTATGAGAGCACACACAAGTAGTAAAAGACTTAGAAATACCGCCGACGAGCACGATATGTCTCTTTTTATTCCCGACCTGCGCGTTGGGATAATGAGTAGGTCCAAGACATCTACTAAGTCGTAGTCATGAGACCCTCTTCTATAATTCTCCTCATTCTTAGTTCCCATTAATTCATTTTTCCCATCAGCTTTTAAATCAAGGGCAGTGTGGTCTATAAAACTTGCGGAGTTGTGGTGTATGGTATATGGACCATGTCGCACGCACAGGTTGACACCCTTGGTGAAAAGTGAAATGATTCCCACATTGCATAAACACCACACACACACATACATATTTGTGTTTGCACATTCGGTGTGTGTGTATTTGGATGTGTGCTTATTTATCGTCCAAAGACATCTCATAGAACAGGACAAAGAGACGGAGAGACAGACTTCCTATAGAAGTACAAAGAGGTGGAGAGACAGAACATCTTCATAGACAGACAAAGGGTGGAGAGGACAGACATCGCTCATAGACAGACAAAGAGGCGGGGAAATAAAGAGAAGCAGACATCCTCCATAGACAGACAAGAGGCAGATGACAGGACAAAATGAGGCAGGAGAGTCAGACATCCTATAGACAGACAAAGGGCGGAGAGACAGATTCCTCATAGACTGACAAAGAGCGGAGAGGAAAGAATCTCATAGACCGACAAAGAGGAGGAAGAGATCAGACAAGAGGGCGGAAGACAGACATCCTCCTAGACATGACAAAAGAGGCGGAGAGGAAGACAAGAGGCGTGGAGTGGACAAGGACATCCTCATAGACAGTCAAAGAGTTTGGAGAGGACGACATCTTCTAGACTGACACAAAGAGGTGGAGAGACAGACATCTTCATAGACAGTGACAAAGAGGCGAGAGAGACAAGACAAAGAGGCAGAGAGAAAGTGACATCTCATAGAACAGACAAAGAGGCGGGGAGAAGAGAGAAGAACAAAGGGCGGGAGGGAGACAGACATGATCTAGACAGGACATCAGAGGTGGAGAGACAGACCAAAAGAGGCGGAGAGACAGGACATCCCGTCATAGGAAAAGAGGCGGAGAGTCAGTGACATCCTCATTGGTACAAAGGAGGCGGAGAGAGACAGACCATCTCATAGACAGACAAGGAGGCGGAGAGTCGTCATCCTCATAGAAGACAAAGTGGTCCGGAGATGACAGAGTCGTCCTCATAGAACAGACAAAGAGGCGGAAGAGAAAGACCATCTCATAGAAGACAAAGAGGCGGTAGAGACAGACAAAGAGGCGGGAGAAGCACAAAGAGGCGGAGTGACTAGACACAGGATAACGGGCAGATTCATTCACGGTAGTGGCCACAGTCAGCAGAAAGGTCCTGTCAGCACACCGTGGGGAAGGGACGGCGGTTCAATTCTCCATGGGGGCCGACAGAAGGCCTGTCAGCACACCGTGGGGAAGGGACAGCCGGTATTCTATTTCCATGGGGACGTAGAAGGGCCTGTCAGCACACCCCGGTGGGGAAGGAACGGCCGGGTTCAATTCTCCATGGGGCGACAGAAGGCCTGTCAGCCACCGTGGGGAAGGAAGCCGGTTTTTCAATTTCTCCATGTGGGCGACCTGATGCCTGTCAGCACACCGTGGGGAAGGACGGCCAGTTCAATTCTCAATGGGGCGAATGAAGGCCTGTCAGACACGTGGGGGAAGGACGGCGGTTCAATTCTCCATGGGGAAACAGGATTGACTCATATTCAAAGAAAAAACCATTAGGCCCTTTTAGAGGGTCAGTGTTTCCAGCCAATCAGCAATGGTGGGTGTGATAGGGAGATGAAGGGAAGGGGAAATTATTTTCGCTTCTCTATTCAACGGTTTCTTTATCCAATGGTCTGTTTGCATTTGTTTCTTGAATATCCAGGATGACCACACACATGCATGCACGCGGGGCATGACGTCAGTTACGCACGCCACTCACACCAAGTAACACCAACATAAAACAAACAGTAATATGATTTTGAATATGAATGACATCACCATCATTCATCATCATCATCATCATCATCATCATCTGTCTACTCATCATCATCATCATCTCATCAGGGATACTAGGTACTACTGTACTGATCTTCTACTACTATACTACGTACTACTACTATACTATATAAACTTACCGACGACGGACGACGCGTCGACGACGACGGACGACAACGGACGACTACTGACTATACTATGTTGTCAAAAAGAGATTGGAATTTCATGGGAAAATTGATACTCTATAACATTGTGCTTTGTGTTTTTGGTAGATTTGCGTCAACAAATCTTCTGGCCTTTGATCTTCACTGCGCACGCTCCATGACAATGTGGGCAATCATTGATGTATGTGTCAATCATTGGATGTACTGTGTCTTCATTGATGCTAATGTTTCATTCATTGCTGTAAATGTTATCTTTCATTTGGGTAATGTGTCAATCAATGATGTAATGTATCAATCATTGAATGGAAGTATCGATCATTGATGTAAGTATTAATCATTGGATGTAATGTGTTCTGTAAATCTTGATGTATTGTATCAATCATGATGTAATGTATCCCAATCATTGATGTAATGTGTCGAGCATTGAGTATTGTGTGCATTCATGAGTATATGTGTCAATATGTGATGTAATGTGTCAGTCATGGATGGTAATGTGTCAATCATTGATGTAATGTGTCAATCCATGATGTCACGAGCACCATCTCAGTTGGGACTTGCATCATACTCTACATGAACATGAGGTCCGTCGACACTAATGTATTGAAACACATCTTCCGAGTCGTTGTCACAAGGATGGGGTTCAGTCATTAATGTAATGTTAGACTTCAGAGTAGTGTTTAACAATGAGCCAGTAACTGACTGCCATGTACACACTTCAGTGTGGGATTTGTTCATAATGAGGCTCGTCACTAATGTAAATTAAAGCACTTCAGAGGGGTTGTTCCCCAATGAGGCCAGTCATAATGTAGGTACCACCACTTCAAAAGAGTGGTTGTTTACAATTAGGGGACCCAGTCACTAATGTAATGTACACCACTTCAGAGTGGTGTGTTCAAATGAGGTCGTCCACTAATGTAGATGTTTTAAACACTTCAGAGTGTGTTGTTCACACGAGGCCAGCATTTTTGTAATGTAGGTCGCTTCAAATGACCTATACATCTCATTTCAATTGAAGTTAGTCATTTATATAATGTACAAACTTCAACGTGGATCGCACCACTTCAATGACTGAGAGCTCAGAGTTAGGTTAATGTTACTTTCCTTTTGAAGATACCATAAATTCTCCATAAACAATGAGGTCAGGTCCAGTTAGGTCAATGAACACACTTGAAGGGACTGTAAAGTATACCATGAACAATCAGAACAGTCACTGATGTAATAATTTAAATGGAGAGGACATTACGCCTTTTCTTTCCTGCCTGGGCGCGAGAACACAAATTCACCTCCCTAGGCAAAAAAAAAAAAAAAATAAAATATCTGCAGATCAATTTTTGATCTGCCTTTTTTTGTGGTTAGGTCAGCAACTTGGACAGAACCAGACAGCTTGCGTACTCCATTCTAGATGGCCAATGAATATTAACATAGTCAGTGACTTGGTTATTATACACTTGATTATCAATGTTTGAAAAGTGACTTAGAAATAGTTGTTCAGCAGAAGCAAAAGTTCTAGCTGAGCCAGCTTATTTACCAAAAATCTCACAATGTACTGTTCTATCTTTCATACCTTAGCAGTAGCCGTTTGAGAAACTATTGTTCATGTCAGGAGGGAAGGTAGCAGCTTTCACACCTTGCCTGACCAAAGTGATCACCTGCCCCTGGCTTTCAGGCCTCTGTTACCTGGTCCTACCATGACACACTCTTAACAGGGATTGTACTCTCTTCAGGAACAGTGGTCCAGTCATTGAGAGGTTAGCGTGCACACTTCACAGTGATTGTCCACATCTTAACCAAACAGTGTCAGTCAAGGTATTATGCACACTTCCAAGTGATTGTACATCTTCATGAACAGGGTCTAGTAATTGAGCGTAATTTGCACTCTTCAAAGTGGTTTGTACACTCTTCACGAACAGTGTCAGTCAATTGAGGTAATGTGTAACTTCACATGATCTGTTTCACTCTTCATGGAGAACAGTGTCAGTCATTGAGGTAATGTGTACATTCACAGTGATTGTACATTCTTCCATGAACAGTTGTCTGTCATTGAGGGTGGTAATATGCACATTCGCAAAGTATTTTACACTCTTCACTACACAGTATCAGTCACTGAGGTAATGTGTTGATTCCAAATGGGGTGTACACTCTTCATGGTAACAATCATTGCCATCCATTCATGTACACCAGTTCCCAAAGTGACTGTTTATTCTCATAAACAAATAAATCTGTCACATAAAATATACAGACTTTAAGAAGTGGGGATAGGAAAGTATCTGACATTGTCAGATATTATTTCTGCACTGTTTAAATATTATCTGACGCGATTCATTTCGTTCTGAGTTGTATAATAAAGTTCATTAGTTCAGAACTAGTCTGACAAATTTTTTACAGTTTGATATGATGAAAAAGAGAAAGTCATCTGTCTAACGTTTCATCTGCCTTTCACCATGCAATACAAATACACACATCTGGGGATATATGAGATGGGGGTGATATTGCGTGTTGGCAACACATGCGCACGCTGAACATTGGCGGTGCACACACACACACACACACACACACACACCACAACACACACACACACACACACGACACAGACACACACACACACACACACACACACACACACACAATGTGTAGATGGTGTTCCAGCAATGCTACTGTTGTTGGTTGTCTGAGTATACAAGTTTAATGATCTTACAGGGCCCATGGGACGTAACTTCTGATTTCAGATCAGTTGGAGAGTGCTCTTCTCCTCTGCCAACGGCAACTTTAATCGGACGCCTCCACTCAGCCCAGAGAGATGCACTGTAGGTGGGCCTTGGTCGGCTGTCAAATGAAATGAATACCCCAAGCTCCCCGCCCCCACCAATCCTCACATGCATGCCAGTTCCCTTCCCATCCTTTTTGATCTGCGATTGGGCACCGTCAGTGAAGAGGGGCGTCAAGGCTGTGACTGAATGGGATGAATAGGACAGAGGACTGTGCATTAGTCAGTGAAATGAGGGGGTCAGGGGCTGTGTCTGATGGATGAATAGACAGAGGACTGTGCACCGTCAGTGAAGGAGGGGCGTCAGGGATGTGACTGAAATGGATGAATAGACACCCCCCCCCGAGGACAGTGCCACGGTCAGTGAAGAGGGCGTCCAGGGCTGTGACTGACTGGAATGAATAGACAGAGGATTGTGCACCGTCTGGTGATGGAGGGGAGTCAAGGGGCTGTGACTGAATGGATGAATAGACAGAGGACTGTGCATCGTCAGTTGAAGAGGGGCAGTCAGGGGTGTGACTGAATGGATTGGAATAGACAGAGACTGTGGCATCGTCCAGTGAAGATGGGCGTTCTAGGGCTCGTGACCAGAATGGATGATAGGACAGAGGACTGCGTTTGGAAGAAAAGTGATCCGATAGGTCTGACTTGTGCTTTCTGCATGTGTGGGTGGGTTGGTAAGGCGGCGTGCAAAACATGAGAGTGGTGTGTGTGTGTGTTGGTTGTGCGTGTGTGTGTGTTGTGTGTGTTGTGTGTGTGTGTGTTTGTTTTGTTGTTGTTGTTTCTTCGTGTGTGTGGTGTGTGTGTGGAGTGTGTGTGTGTGTGTGCATGTGTGCTTGTGTTTGTGTGTGTGTGTGTGTGTGTGTGTGTGTGTGTGTGTGTTGTGTGTGTGTGTGCAGTGCGTGCGTTATTTGTTTGTGGAAGTGTGTGTGTGTGTTGTGTGTGTGTGTGTGTGTGTGTGTGTGTGTGTGTGTGTGTGTGTGTGTGTGTGTGTGTGTGTGTGTGAGGGTGTGTGTGGTGTGTGTGTGTGTGTGTGGTGTTTGTGTGTGTGGTGTGTGTGTGTGTGTGTGGTGTTTCATGTGTTATGTTGTGTGGTGGTGGTGTGTGTTGAGGTGTGTGAATGTGTATTAGAGGAGGAGGAGGGGTTGCAAGCTTCTGCAATGAAGCGATCAACCTAACATTTCCATGCAGGTTTTCAGATTGTAATTTGTAATGGTATGTTGTGTTGTGTGTGTGTGTGTGTGTGTGTGTGATGTGTGTGGGTGTGTGTGTGTGTGTTGTGTGAGTGTGTGTGTGTGTGTGTGCGTGTGCGTCGTGGGGTGCACGTGGCGTGCGTGCGTTCGTGCGTGGTGTGTGTGTGTGTGTGTGTGTGTGTGTGTGTGTGTGTGTTGTGTGTGTGTGTGTGTGTTGTTGTGTGTGTGTGGTGTGCTTCAGTAATTGCATTACATGTACTTGCATGATGAGTGTATTTGTAGCAATGCATGACAGTGAGCCTTGTGTGTGTTTATGTACGGTGTGTGTTTGGTTTGGGCGTGCTTGCATCTATTAAATTGCATACACGTGCATGCATTGGTGAGTGCAGTTGTATGATGCATGTTTATCTGTGTGTGTGTGGTTGTGTGTGTTTGGTGTGTGCACTCGCACGCACGTGATGCACAGCGCGCTGCGCTCTGGCGCACGCGTGCGTGTGCTGTGTGTGGTGTGTGTGTGATGTTTGGTGTGTGTGTGTGTGTGTGTATGTGGTGTGTGTATGCAAAATCCATCAACAGGAGGGGGATATGGGTGTCTGTTCGGAGTGAGTGCGTTTTAGTAGAGTTTTTTTAGTGTGTGTTTTATTGTTTGTTTAGTGTGTGTGTGTGTTGTGTGTTTTGGTGTGGTTTGTTTGGTTTGTGTGGTGTGTGTGTGGGTGTGTTACACATTATGCATAATGAGGGTGGGGTGCATGCACAAAGTAATTGAGGCATGGTGGTATGCGTGTGGTGTGCAGGGAATGGGCGATTGGTAGGATGGTGTGTTCAGTGGGTGGGGAGATTGGGTAGATGGTGTGTGCAGGGGGATGTATGTATGTGTTTGGTGATGGATCTGTTGTTGGGTCTGAGCAAGACGCTTGGCGTGGGAGGAATGTACAGGAGGTTAGGTTAATGACAGAGGCGTTGGGGATTACAAGTAGGTTGTTTTTGGAATGACAGGGGGAGTCGAGGGGAGGAATGGCACAGTAGGCGTTGGATGAATACAGTAGTTTACGTGGGTCATTAATTATTCTATTTTTAAAGGGGAATGATATTAGCTGTGTAGTAATTACAGTAGTCTTGGGGGGAATGGACAGTGAGGAGTTGGGGGAATGACCAGGAGGTTAGATTGGGGTAATAGGAATGTCTCGGGAGGACTGGGGAATGACAGGGAGGCGTGGGGGGAGGGAATGACTGGAGGGCGTTGAGGAATGACGGAGGTGTGGGGACTTCTCGGACGAGGAGGTACGGTGGGGAATGACAGGAGGGTGGGGTATGACAGGAGGAGTGGGAATGACAGGAGGCGTGTGGAATGACCAGGAGGACCTGGGGAATGACAGGAGGCGTGGAGAATGACAGGAGGGGGTGAGGAAATGCAGGAGGAGTGGGGAATGCCAGGAGGGCGGTGGGGAAGACAGGAGGAGGTGTGGGAATGACAGGGATGGCGTGGGGAAGTTGACAGGAGGCGTGGGGGAATGTTTAGGAGGTAGGAGTGAGGAAATGGACAGGAGGCGTGGGGAATGGACAGGAGGCTGTGGGGGAATGACAGGAGGCGTGGGGAATGACAGGAGGAGTGGGGAAATAATTGACAGGAGGAGCGGGGAATGTCCGGGGATGCGTGGGGAATGACAGGAGGCGTGTGGAATGACAGGAGGAGTGGGGAATGACAGGAGGAGTGGGGAATGACAGGAGGAGTGGGGAATGACAGGAGGAGCGCGCGGGGAATGAAAGGAGGAGCGGGGAATGACAGGGGGTGGGGAATGACAGGAGGCGTGGGGAATGACAGGAGGAGTGGGGAATGACAGGAGGCGTGGGGAATGACAGGAGGCGTGGGGGAATGATAGGAGGAGGAGTGAGGAATGACAGGAGGCGTGGGGAATGACAGGAGGCGTGGGAATGACAGGAGGCGTGGGGAATGACAGGAGGAGTGGGGAATGACAGGAGGAGCGGGGAATGTCAGGATGCGTGGGGAATGACAGGAGGCGTGTGGAATGACAGGAGGAGTGGGGAATGACAGGAGGAGTGGGGAATGACAGGAGGAGTGGGGAATGACAGGAGGAGCGCGCGGGGAATGAAAGGAGGAGCGGGGAATGACAGGAGGAGTGGGGAATGACAGGAGGAGTGGGGAATGACAGGAGGCGTGGGGAATGACAGGAGGCCTGGGAATGACAGGAGGAGTGGGGAATGACAGGAGGCGTGGGGAATGACAGGAGGCGTGGGGAATGACAGGAGGCGTGAGGAATGACAGGAGGACTGGGATTGACAGGAGGTGTTGGGAATGACAGGAGCGTGAGGAATGACAGGAGGAGCGGGGAATGACAGGAGGAGTGGGGAATGACAGGAGGAGTGGGGAATGACAGGAGGCGTGCGGGAATGACATGTGAGGAGTGGGGAATGACAGGGGGAGTGGGAATGACAGGAGGAGTGGGGAATGACAGGAGGCGTGGGGAATGACAGGAGGAGTGTGGGAATGACAGGTAGGAGTGGGGAATGACAGGAGGAGTGGGGAATGACAGGCTGGGGAATGACAGGAGGAGTGGGGAATGACAGGAGGCGTGGGGAATGACAGGAGGGTGGGGAATGACAGGAGGGTGGGGAATGACAGGAGGAGTGGGGAATGACAGGAGGGTGGGAATGACAGGAGGAGTGGGGAATGACAGGAGGCGTGGGGAATGACAGGAGGAGTGGGGAAGACAGGAGGCGTGGGGAATGACAGGAGGAGTGTGGGGATTGCAGGAGGCGTGTGGATGACAGGAGGAGTGGGGTGGGGAATGACAGGAGGGTGGGAATGACAGGAGAGTGGGGAATGACAGGAGGAGTGGGGAATGACAGGAGGAGTGGGGGTGGAATGACAGGAGGAGTGGGGAATGACAGGAGGAGTGGGGAATGACAGGAGGAGTGGGGATTGACAGGAGGAGTGGGGAATGACAGGAGGCGGGGTGGTGGTGACACTGGCTGCCCAATAGGGTCGCAGCTGGTAGTGTTGACGTCACACCTGCCGACCTGCACAAAACCGGCGGGCAGGCCTGGGGCTTGGCATTGGGTATTTTGATTGTCACCCCAGCAGACGTGGCAACCATCGTTTCTTTTGACCTTCACTGATCCTTGGAGTGTTGGACTTCCTTTCTTCTTTCAGTAGGTTGTTCTACTTTTTTTCCTCTGCTTAAAGTTAACATTTCATATCACATATTTTGTCCATATCATATCTCAGCTGTGGTGACAATTCCACCCCGAATTATTGAATCAAGATGTCAGAATGATGAGCTGTGTATGTGGTAAAGGAGTGTGTCTCTCAGTGAAACAAACATGCTGGACATGGTCATGATGGGTGGTTGCAACCCCCCCCCCCCCCACACACACACACACATGCACGCACGCACGCAGTACGCACACATGCACGCACGCACACACACATACACATCCGTTTTATTTGTGATCCAACTCACATCTTACTACCGCCCCTCCTGTTTTCCTCTGCCTGTCTGTCTGTCTGTCAGTCTGTCTGTCTGTCTGTCAGTCTGTCTTTCGTGTGGGCATGTCATCACATGAGCAAGAGTTACGTATTTGGGTTGTTTGTTTTTTCATTTTGTTTAATTCACACTGATGTTCGGTTTCTTAGGGCAGATATTTCTAACTTTTTTTTATATAACAAAGCTGTAGATACACCAGTTGAAACAGAGTTATCACATAAAACAGGATACAAATAATGCTTATTAACACAGTGCTAAACAGAGAAGTGATTGTTTAAAAACAGTTTAATCAAGAATAGTATAGATAATGACACAGATAAAAGGATAGATAACATTTTTAAAAGCTATTCAAAAAATTAAATCTAAAAAAAGGTAGTACAAATAGATTAACATATACATATATAATAATTATTATCAAATTATTCTGATTCCGAAGGGGACAGGAAAAAAAACACAACAGAATGACAAACGGAGAGAGAGAGAGAGAGAGAGAGAGAGAGAGGAGAGAGAGGAGAGAGAGGAGAGAAGAGAGAGAGAGAGAGAGAGAGAGAGAGAGAGATGAGAGAGATCTTCAGTACGCAGGATGAGATTTTAGGCCAAAACCCGGTCTTACAATTTTGTCCTTGTCACGCATATATGATTTCAGCACGTATTATCCATACTGACAATTCAACATAGCAACACTACAAGTACAGTGTTCATCAATTTGTGATACTGACATGGTCCTTGTCACGCATATATGATTTCAGCACGTATTATCCATACTGACAATTGAACATAGCAACACTACAAGCACAGTGTTCATCAATTTGTGATACTGACATGGTCCTTGTCACGCATATATGATTTCAGCACGTATTATCCACACTGACAATTAAAACATAGCAACACTACAAGCACAGTGTTCATAAACGTGATACTGACATGGTCCTTGTTACGCATATATGATTTCAGCACGTATTATCCACACTGACAATTCAACATAGCAACACTACAAGCACAGTGTTCAATCAACGTGATACTGACATGGTGGGTGGTCAGAACATAGCAACACTACAAGCACAGTGTTCATCAACGTGATACTGACATGGTGGGGTGGTCAGAACATAGCAACAATACAAGCACAGTGTTCATCAACGTGATACTGACATGGTGGGTGGTCAGAACATAGCAACACTACAAGCACAGTGTTCATCAACGTGATACTGACATGGTGGGTGGTCAGAAACATAGCAACACTACAAGCACAGTGTTCATCAACGTGATACTGACATGGTGGGTGGTCTGAACATAGCAACACTACAAGCACAGTGTTCATCAACGTGATACTGACATGGTGGGTGGTCAGAACATAGCAAACACTACAAGCACAGTGTTCATCAACGTGATACTGACATGGTGGGTGGTCAGAACATAGCAACACTACAAGCACAGTGTTCATCAACGTGATACTGACATGGTGGGTGGTCAGAACATAGCAACACTACAAGCACAGTGTTCATCAACGTGATACTGACATGGTGGGTGGTCTGAACATAGCAACACTACAAGCACAGTGTTCATCAACGTGATACTGACATGGTGGGTGGTCAGAACATAGCAACACTACAAGCACAGTGTCCATCACGTGATACTGACATGGTGGGTGGTCAGAACATAGCAAACCTACAAGCATAGTGTTCATCAACGTGATACTGGACATGGTGGGGGGGTCAGAACATAGCAACACTACAAGCACAGTGTTCATCACGTGATACTGACATGGTGGGTGGTCAGAACATAGCAACACTACAAGCACAGTGTTCATCAACGTGTTTACTGACATGGTGGGTGGTCAGAACATAGCAACACTACAAGCACAGTGTTCATCAACGTGATACTGACATGGTGGGTGGTCAGAACATAGCAACACTACAAGCACAGTGTTCATCAACGTGATACTGACATGGTGGGTGGTCAGAACATAGCAACACTACAAGTACAGTGTTCATCCACATGATACTGACATGGTGGGTGGTCAGAACATAGCAACACTACAAGTACAGTGTTCATCCACATGATACTGACATGGTGGGTGGTCAGAACATAGCAACACTACAAGCACAGTGTCCATCAACGTGATACTGAATGGTGGGTGGTCAGAACATAGCAACACTACAAGTACAGGGGTTCATCAACGTGATACTGACATGGTGGTGGTCAGAACATAGCAACACTAAAAGCACAGTGTTCATCAACGTGATACTGACATGGTGGGTGGTCAGACATAGCAACACTACAAGCACAGTGTCCATCAACGTGATACTGACATGGTGGGTGGTCAGAACATAGCAACACTACAAGTACAGTGTTCATCAACGTGATACTGACATGGTGGGTGGTCAGAACATAGCAACACTACAAGCACAGTGTTCATCAACGTGATACTGACATGGTGGGTGGTCAGAAATAGAAACACTACAAGCACAGTGTTCATCAACGTGATACTGACATGGTGGGTGGTCAGAACATAGCAACACTACAAGCACAGTTTTTCATCAACGTGATACTGACATGGTGGGCGGTCAGACATAGCAACCTACAAGCACAGTGTTCATCAACGTGATAACTGACATGGTGGTGGTCAGAACATAGCAACACTACAAGCACAGTGTTCATCAACGTGATACTGACATGGTGGGTGGTCAGAACATAGCAACACTACAAGCACAGTGTTCATCAACGTGATACTGACATGGTGGGTGGTCAGAACATAGCAACACTACAAGCACAGTGTTCATCAACGTGATACTGACATGGTGGGTGGTCAGAACATAGCAACACTACAAGCACAGTTTTTCATCAACGTGATACTGACATGGTGGGTGGTCAGAACATAGCAACACTACAAGTACAGTGTTCATCCACATGATACTGACATGGTGGGTGGTCAGAACATAGCAACACTACAAGTACAGTGTTCATCCACATGATACTGACATGGTGGGTGGTCAGAACATAGCAACACTACAAGCACAGTGTCCATCAACGTGTTTACTGACATGGTGGGTGGTCAGAACATAGCAACACTACAAGTACAGTGTTCATCAACGTGATACTGACATGGTGGGTGGTCAGAAACATAGCAACACTACAAGCACAGTGTTCATCAACGTGATACTGACATGGTGGGTGGTCAGAACATAGCAACACTACAAGCACAGTGTCCATCAACGTGATACTGACATGGTGGGTGGTCAGAACATAGCAACACTACAAGTACAGTGTTCATCAACGTGATACTGACATGGTGGGTGGTCAGAACATAGCAACACTACAAGCACAGTGTTCATCAACGTGATACTGACATGGTGGGTGGTCAGAAACATAGCAACACTACAAGCACAGTGTTCATCAACGTGATTACTGACATGGTGGGTGGTCAGAACATAGCAACACTACAAGCACAGTGTTCATCAACGTGATACTGACATGGTGGGCGGTCAGAACATAGCAACACTACAAGCACAGTGTTCATCAACGTGATACTGACATGGTGGGTGGTCAGAACATAGCAACACTACAAGCACAGTGTTCATCAACGTGATACTGACATGGTGGGTGGTCAGAACATAGCAACACTAACAAGACAGTGTTCATCAACGTGATACTGACATGGTGGGTGGTCAGAACATAGCAACACTACAAGCACAGTGTTCATCAACGTGTACTGACATGGTGGGTGGTCAGAATAGCAACACTACAAGCACAGTGTTCATCAACGTGATACTGACATGGTGGGTGGTCAAACAGAAGGAAAGAAAAAGCAAACAAACAAGCAATCAAACAAAAGCTCAAAGAGAGAGAGAGAGAGAGGAGAGAGAGAGAGAGAGAGAGAGTGAGAGAGAGAGAGAGGTCTGAGGAGGGGGGGGGGTAGGTATGGCAGAGAAGAGGGATGGTAACAGAGTGGGTAGTGGGGTGAGCGATTTATTGGAGTCGGTACCAGTTACATGTTCAGACTGTGAATTAAAAGTATGTTTTACAGAAGACGTTGCGAATGGACGTTAATGATTTTAATCGAAGAATCAAATTATTAAGACATGAAATGCTCATGGAAATGTGTCTTGAAAAGTTTTAAACGTATTCATATCTAATAGACTCGGTGGAAGTGAGTTCCAGATATCTGGTCAAGAGTAAGCTGGGCTTGTTTGTGTTGATAATGCGTGGGTAGGGGAGAAGAAAAATTTTTTCGAGCCAGAAGAGCTGTTCGATCTTGTATAAAGGCATTCATATAACATGACATAGTATTTTTCGATATTGTAAGCATAAATGATGCCTTGTTGAATTCCAGTTGGTTACTCGGAGGAACATGTTCAGCGCTTTTACTTTTTGATCTGTTGTTAGAGGCACAGCTGGAAGGAGTTGCTTTGCTGCACATTTATGTCTGTGACATAATACTTTCTGTAGCAACTGCCAAAACCTCATCTGTCTGTTGTATAAGATACACATATCTTCTATTGAATAAACTCATCTGTCTGTTGGATAATTTCACATTACATCCACTGTAGAAACCTCATCTATCTGTTGTATAATACACACTTCAGCTTCTTTACAACAAACTATTCTGTCTGTTACATAATACACACTGTACCCACTCTTGGAACCTAATCTATCAGTTGTAAAATACACAGTTCCTCTTCTAAACAAACTCATCTGTTTTTTTTTAAAGAATACGCATTTTATCCACTGTAGAAACCTCATCGCTTTTGGCAGAAAATAAACGTCTGTCTACTTTGTAACCTAGTCTTCCTGTAACATAATACTCTATTGCATCCCCTTTTAAACTAATCAGTCTGTTCAATAATACATAAGACTTATTGATATCCATTTTTATACACATCACCTGGAGCAGACAATATTCCAGCCAGAGCTGCTCAAACATGGGGGGAAGGAATTGGTCACTCTAGTAACATCGATTTGTCAGAAGATCTGGGAGACAAAACAGTGGCCCACAGAATGGACTCAATCACTCATCATCCCCCTGCCCAAAAGGGAAATCTACGCCAAAGCCCGAACTACAGAACAATAAGTCTCATTAGCCACACCAGTAAAATCATGCTCAGGGTCATCTTGAATCGACTGAAGAAAGAGGGGGAAGAACACCTGGCGGAAGAACAAGCTGGATTCAGGCAGGCAGAAGCACAGTAGAACAGATCTTCACCTGCCGGATACTGATGGAGAAACATCTACAACATCAGAGAGACCTGTTCCACAACTTCATTGACTTTAGGAAAGCGTTTGACAGGGTGTGGCACAAGGGTCTGTGGCAGGTGCTCAGAAAGTTTGGCATAGAGGAGGGTCTCGTCCAAACCATCCAGGCGCTGTATAACACCGCCAGCAGCGCAGTCCTCCTCAACAACCAGATAGGGGACTACTTCAAGACCACAGTTGGAGTCCGTCAAGGCTGCCTGCTATCTCCCGTACTGTTCAATCTTTTCCTGGAAAACATCATGCGTGAAACCCTCCATGACTTCCACTCCACTGTCTCCATCGGAGGAAGAACCATCAATAATCTGAGGTTCGCAGATGACATCGACCTGATGGGAGGCAGCAACGAAGAACTACAAGACCTGACAAAGAGACTGGAAGAAAGGGCAGGTGCATATGGAATGGAAGTGAGCACAGAAAAAAGCAAAGTCCTGGTCAACAGCACAACCAACACCCATGCTGAAATCTACATGAACGGACAACAGCTTGAAGAAGTGGGCGCTTTCAAATACCTTGGCGCCACTCTCACCAAAGACGGTCGCTCTACAACAGAAATCAAGACCAGACTAGCGATCGCAACAGCAGCAATGGCAAAGCTAAACAAGATCTGGAAGAGCAGGGAGATCAGCTTTCCTACAAAGATGAAGCTGTACAAGTCCCTGGTGCTGTCCATCCTGCTGTATGGCTGCGAAAGCTGGACCATGACAGCAGAGACCACCAAGAGAATCCAGACGTTTGAAACTAAATGCTTCAGGCGCTTGCTCGGGATCCCTTGGCAAGACCGGAAGACAAACGACCTTGTGAGGAGCCAAATAACATCACTTGCAGGCCCCCAAGAACCCCTCTTGGCAACAGTCAAGAAGAGGAAGCTGTCGTGGTTTGGGCATGTCATACGCCACAATTCACTGCCCAAAACAGTCATCCAGGGCACGCTGGAAGGCGGCAGACGAAGGGGACGACAAACCAAATGCTGGATGGACAACATCAAAGAATGGACCAGGATGGATGGCCCCACGCTGATGCGACAGGCAGAGGACAGGGCCGGATGGCGGTGCCTGGCTTCGAGAGTGTCTCTCATCTCTCCTCTACGCCCATCATGGGCAAGAGAAAGATGATGATGATGATGACATCTCAAACCACATCTATCTGTCAGAAATTTAACTTCCACTACTTTGGTAACCTCGTCTTTCTGTTGCATATATTATTTCATCCTCTTTTAAAACTGACCAGTCTGTTCAATGATACATAAGACTTATTTGTATCCACTTGATACATCTCAAACCTCATCTATCTGTTACATAATACTTAATCGCACTCACTTTAGAAATCTATCTATCTTTTACATAATGTGTATCTGTCTCCACTCTAGAAGCGTCATCTATCTGTGACATAATACTCATTGTATCCACTTTAGAAACGTCATCTATCTGTTTTCATTTTAACTTACTGTATCCACTTTAGAAACGTCATCTATCTGTTACATATTACTTATTGTATCCACTTTAGAAACGTCATCTGTCTGTTACATCTTACTATTGCATCCACTTTAGAAACGTCAATAATCTTTTACATATTACTTATTGTATTCACTTTAGAAACCTCATCTATCTGTTACATGTTTCTTATTGCAATCCACTTTAGAGACCTCATCTATCTGTTGCATATTACATATTGTATCCACTTTTGAAACGTCATCTGTCTGCTACATAATACAAATTGCATCCACTTTAGAAACCTCACCTATCTGTTACAAATTACTTGTTGCATCCACTTTAGAAACCTCATATACCTGTTACATATTACTTATTGTATCCACTTTAGAAACGTCATCTGTCTGTTACATATTACTTATTGTATCCACTATAGAAACCTCATCTATCTGTTACTTATTACTTATTGTATCCACTTTAGAAACCTCATCTATCTGTTACATATTACTCATTGTATCCACTTAAGAAACGCTCATCTATCTGTTACATATTACTCATTGTATCCACTTTAGAAAGACGTCTTGTCTATTACCATAATAACATATTGTATCCACTTTAAAATTCATCTATTTTTTTTAATAATCCATTTTTTTTTGGGATGTAGGTTTTTGACTCTGGGGTGCCCTTCTGGTCATAACACTGTCCCCCCCATACTTTGGGGTTTCAAAACGGGAAATCAGGGGCCAGAAAACCACCAACCAGTATGTGTGCTGTTGTTGTTGTTGCTGCTGCTGTTGTTTTTTGTTTTTTGTTGTTTTTTGTTGTGTTTTTTGGTTGTCCTCGTTTTTAAACCCTCTTCTCTTCATCTTCTTTTCTTTTTTCTTTTCTTCTTCTTCTTTCTTCTTTTCTTTCTTTTTTTCTTCTTTTCTTCTCTTTTTTTTCCCTTGTGTTGAGAAAGAAGCACGGGTTTGGTGTTTTTTGTGGTGTTTTGGGTGTGTGTGTGGTTTTGTGTGTGTGGTTTTGTGTGTGTGTTTGTGGTGTGGGTGTGTTTTGTCCATGATGCCTGCATCATGGGTCATGTGTTTTTCCCTCTCTATCTGTCTCTCTTCTCTTCCCTGTCTTTGTTTTCTGTCTTTTCTTTTCCATCTCTCTCTCTCTTCTCTTCTCCTCTCTCTCTCCCTCTCTTCTCTCTCTCTCTCCCCTCCCCCTCTCTCCCCTCTCTTCAGAAGTTTCCCTTTTTGCTTGGCAGAAACCAAGATCCCCTTTTTAATTGCAGTTTTTTCCCAAAAAAAAATTCCATGAACATGCCTGTGGAGGGACTCCCTCTAGTTTAAAGAACTGGTGCTAAATGCAGCACTTCGGAAATGCCCCCTCTCCTTTTTAAAAATTTGGGGCCGACCCCAATCACCCGTGATCTTTCCCTCGGGACTGCGCCCTATTTGTCCAACCCCCCCTTGACACTCCGTTCAAAATCACGCACTGTGTTCTGGCAAAAAGTCCGCCTAAAAATCACTGCACTGTTTCTGGCAAAAAATGTCCGCCTAAAAAACATGCACTGTTTTCCCTGGCAAAATGCCCCGCCTAAAAATCACTGCACTGGTTCTGGGGGAAAAGCCCCGCCTAAAAATCACTGCACTGTGTTGTGGAAAAAAAAGCCCCCCTAAAAATCACTGCACTTTTGTTCGGGCCCAGAAATGTCCGCCCAAAATCAACTGCACTGTTTTTCTGGCAGAAATGTCCCCCTCAAAATCACTGCACTGTGTTTGGCAAAAAATGTCCGCCCCCAAAATAAATGCCTGTGTTCTGGCAGAAAGGGTCCCCCTCAATTAAACCCGAGAAAAACAAAGAGCAAAAAAAACCAGATGGGAAAAAAGAGGGAAAAGGCAAATCCCTTAACTTCATCGCCCTCCTTCTGGTTTATTTTTCCCCCGCCACGCCCTTTTGTTTTATACTCCCCGAAAAACCCCGGGAAATTTAGGGGAAGGTTTGTGTGGACATGTTGTCCCATAAAAAAAAAAAGGGGGGGGGGGGCCATCCTCCCCCCCTGCAGTTAGGATTCCTAGTGACATTTGTGACAGTGATAGACTGGCATCACAGCCTCCAACCAGAAACACAAGCAGCGACAGTCATTTAGGGGGGAACAGAAGACTTGAACAAATCTTTCAGGGGGAAATGGGTTTTGAGGCAGGGGAAGGGCATCCGGAAAAAAAATGGATTTTGTGTGGGAAAAATTTTGGGAGAGTGCGTTCCACCCGGGATTGTGAAGCAAATGTTTCACTGAAAAACTAATTTCTCCGAAACTTGGTTTGGGGAAATCCGGCATGTCTGAGAATGTATATTTTGGAGGAAATTATTTAAATACCCCCTCGCACCCTTTTTGGATGCTTCGGGAGCTACGCCCCTTTGGGTTGTCAGTAGAGACAAAAAGGTTGTGGCCTTTAAGGGAACGTCTCATTGGGAAAAGAATGCCCCTGTCAAAAGAAATTTGTTTTGGGAATAATTAGAAATTTTTATGAGATGATTTTTCTCATAGAAAAATTTTTTTTATCTATTCTCCCACCCCCTCCCTCTTCTCTCTTCTATAAAATATTTTATTTTTTAATATAAAATATATATATTTTTAATAATTAATATATATAATATATATATATATATATAATATATATATATATAAACCCTAAAAAATTTCCCAAAAGGACACGTACCGAGCACCATTTCAGCAATTTTACAGAGCAGCTTGGTTTTTGCAATGCCCTGCAAGAAATTTCAATTATAAAACTAAGCTTGCTCTTATTTTTTTTAGTTTGAAGAAAAAAGGGGGAGAAAAGCATTCTATCTCCCCGTGGTATTAATACTCCAAACTAACAGTTGGCTGAGGTGGGGGGAAAGGGGGGAAAAAAAAAATAAATGTTTTTTAAAAATAAAACCTTCTGCAAGCTTTTAATCCCCAAATAGGGGGGAAAAACTCCTAAACATAACTCCTGGCCCATATCCCATATTTCAAAACCGGGTTTGGGTTTTCTCCTCAGGGGCCCCGGCGGAAAGGGGTTTAATTTGCCCTTTCCTCTCCCTTTTGGTTTTAAGAAGAATAAATTTCCCAGAAAAGGCTGGTGTTGCAATCCCGTATTTTGTTTTTTGGGAGTTTTCAAAAAACCCAAACCAAAGGTCCCATCAAAGAAGCAAAAAAAAAATCAGGGAAGACCCAAAACAAGCTACTTTTTCTTATGAAAAGTAAAAAATTTTAAAAAAAGATAACCCCCTTAAACCAAGTGCTGGGGGCCAGTTTTTGGGAATGAATCCGCAAGGAAAAATTACAAAAAAAAAAACAAATTTTTTTCCCAAAGGGAAATAAGTCCCGGGGCCCATTCCAGCAACTTACAGAGCAGCTTGTGTTCAATTACTGCAAAAAATTTTCCCAAAAAAAAAACAAAGCTTGCTTTTAATGCTTAGATTGAAAAAAATTGGGGGAGATAAGCATTCATATCTGCATGGTAGTTAATAGGCCCAAAAAACTAACAGTAGTGCCAGGGGGGGTGGAGGGGGAAAAAAATAAAAAAAAATTTGTTTTCCCCAAAAGACCTTCTGAAGTTAAAAATCCCAATAGGGAGGAAACTCACTAACAAAAACCCCTTTTCTAAAAGAATTTAAAACCTGGTTTTTCTCCTCAGTGACTGCGGAAGTGGTAATTTGCCTCCTCTCCTTTTGGGGGTTTTAAAAAAATGCTATCCCGGGAAAAGGCTCATTTTGAGGGCTTTATTTTTTTTTTCCCCCATCCACCCCCTGACACATATTTTGGTTTTGTGGCTTTTCGGGTTTCACTATGCGAGTGTCGGAACATAAAAAACCTTCGGGCTGTTTCTAAGGCCTTTCTAAAAGAGGGGCAGCTATTGATGGTCTCCATGTTTCCGGGGGGTTTTCCTTTATTGAGCCTTGCTCTGTAAATGTTTCGGCTACTTCCTCAGGGATACGGGGTTGCATTACTGCGGGGGGTTTGTCGGTTTTTTGCTCGCAAAAAACCATTTCACTGGTGAGCCCCAAAGGTGTCAGTTTTTTTGGGTGGTAAATGGAAGTTTTTTCCCCCTTCCCTTTGGTGGAGGCTTCTACTCCCTCTTTTGGGTTAGGCCAAGGCTTGGGGTCATTGATGATCCTGTCATTGACTTTTTTTTTCAGGTACCTTGCCTGGTGCAATTCTTTTTTCGGGGTCAGGTTACGGCGGTGTCACTGATGATCCTGATGCGGGGTCCCTTTGCCTGGTGCAAGTTTTTTTTTCGGGGTTAGGGGTTCCCCTTGTGCTTTTGTACCCCCCCAACAGAAAAAAGTTGGACAAACAATCCCCTAAAAACCCTTTTCCTGTTTTCCACAGGCCCGTTCTTACTTGCTGCTTGAGTCGTTTGAGTCAAATTTCTTCCAAAGCGTGAGAGGGAAAAAAGCAGAAGAAAAAAATTTGGTGCACACCCAAACACCCCCGGGTCTGTGAGCGGTTTGTATCTGTAAGCGTGGAGAATACGCCACACATTGTTTTTCCCGCTTTTTATCGCCCCTAAAAGTGCCCATTTTTTAAACACAACGACTACAGACAGGAGGTTTCCTTGACTTGGAGAGCTTTAAACCCAAAAAAAAAAAAAGGGGAAAAATTTTATTTTTTTCTGGCCAAAACACCCTGTGAGCTATTTTCTGCAAAGGTTATTAGTGGGGGAAGGGTCGCAAGTGCCAGACGGGATTCACCATCCTTAAACTTCCCGGGAACAATTTGTCTGTTCAGAAGGGGTTTGAATTTTTAACCCCTTACACGAAGGGGGCACGAAACGTAGCGTGCGTGCGCGCGCGTGCACGCCCCCCCACACACCCCACACACCCCACACAAACACTACACACACACCAACACACACACACACCCCCCACACACACACACACACAAAAGGCGAAACCGCCTGCAGCAGCGCATGCACTCACATATGTACAAAAAACCCTGAAACTTCCCGTCAATACCCTCATTATGTTTAAATAACTTTAAAAGATTGGGTTTAGGTATGAACTTTTGGGCAGCCTAAACTAATGGAAAAAAAAAAAACAAAAAAAAGCCAGCGTTGACAAAAAAATGCTGAAAACCCAAAAGTCGAGTGTGTGTGTGTGTGTGTGTATTTTTTGGGGTTTTTTTTTGTGTTTTTTGGGTTTGTGTTGTGTGTGTGTGTGTGTGTGTGGGGGTGTGTGTGTGTGTGTGTGTTTTGCGTGGTGTTTTTTGAGAGGGAGAGAGAGGGGAAGAGAGAACAAAGAAAAAAAAGTGAGAGGGGGAATGGTTGAGAAAAACATGACTCCCACAAGACACTGCACGAAAATTTAAACCACTTAAAAAATCAATGGGAAAGAAAAAACCATGCACAGTGTACCCCGGGTGCGCCGGGCAAAAACTGAGAGAGGAGAGTAAAAGGGAGAGGAGAGAGAGGTTAAACATAAGAGAGAGGGAGGGGGGAGATTGGGAGTGGGGAGGAGACTGATTGAAAATACATACAAAAGGGAAAAAAGACATGCAGGGATCCTTTGCCCACACAAAATAAATTAAAACATGCAGAGGGGAGAGAGAGAGAGAGGGGGAGAGTGGGGGCGGGAGGGGGGACGGATTAATAAACATATATAAAGAACTTGCCATGGAAAAGATAGCTTTGTACATAGAAAATCAAAAAAAGAAATGTCAGAGAGAAAATGTTTCACAACAAGGGCTTGAAACTCAAAAACGAAAAACCTCTTTTCTCTCTCTCTCTCTCTCTCTCTCTCTCTCTCTCTCTCTCTCTCTCTCTCTTTTCCTCCCCCTCCCCTCCCCCTCTCTCTTTTCCCCCCCCACCCCCCCCTCTCTTCTTTTCTCTCCCCTCTTCTCTCTTCTCACACAAACCACAACAAAACCCACACACACACACACACCCCAACCACAAAACACACACACAAAAAATTTACTATACACGGCCAGGGCCCCAAAACGAGTCTAAAGGCGGGGGGGGGAGGGAGGGGGAGAGGGGGAGAGAGGGGGAGGAGGGGAGGGGGAGAGAGGAAAAAAGAGAGAGAAAAGGGGGAGAAAAAGAGAGAGAGAGAGAGAGAAAAATGAATGAAACTGACATGAAATGATAAACTTCCAAAACCCAAAAAAAGATCCACCAACACCACACCCCCAAAACACACACCCCACACACACCACACACACACACCCACACACACACAAAAAATATACACGGCACACGGCATACAAAGACTGAGGTGGGTTGGGGGGGGAGGGGGGAGAGAGAGTGAGACAGAGAGAGAAAAGGGGGGAGGAAGAGAGGAGGGGAAAAGGAGAGAGGGGAAGAAGGAGAGAGAGAGAGAGAGAGAGAGAGAGAGAGAGGAAGCTAATTAAAAAACGTCGTGCTTTGCATAATTAAAACAAAACCCAAAAAGATCCCCACAAAAACACACACACACACACAAAACCACCACACACACACACACCCCACACACACACACACACACGTACAACACCCACACACACACTGACTCACACACACCACAAAACAAAACACACACACACACCACACACACCCCACACAAACGCACACAAACACACACAAAAAGCCCCGCACCCCTGCCGCACGAAAACGCATGCACGCACGCACACAAAACACCCCACAAGGGTTACTAAACGCCCCTTGAAGGTAAACCCATGGTTCTGTGTCAATATCCACTTCTATCACTTTAACTGTTCCATCACTTTTAACACAACCCCCAAACGGGTCTTGCCCTGCCCTGCCCTCGGGGGTTGTGAGTCCTACACTCCCCGATCAGGGGTTGTGTTAAAAATAGGTGACACTGACAGGGCTTTTGCTGTTGCCCCCCTCTCCTTTTCTAAAACCCAATGGAAATACCAAAAAACCACTTTAATTTAAATTTTTGCCGATAGAAATAGTAGTATGGATTGGAAATAAAGTATTATTTTATTAAAATTTAATTTTTTCACTTATTTTTGTTATGCCATCCCATTACTGTTATCAGTAGTTTTTTTTGCTTGTATAATTATTTTCCCTCTACTTTTCCCTTTAATTTCCCCCTAGGGTTCCCTTTTAATCCCCCCCAAATAGTACATATAAAAATGTAGCAAAAATGAAGAAAAAAAGGTATAATAAAAGGGTTTGAAAATTTAGGGGCCCCTTTACAAAGCTAACAAACTTTTTCATTCACAAAAAATTTTTCCCAACGCCGGGCCCTACTTCGGCCAAAGATGGGTTCGCCCCCCGGTGGGGCGTACAGTCTTTGCTTCGGCTTTAAAGCAAAATCGGGCCCAACGACCATGCGCCACAGGCTTTTGGGTTTTTGCCGGGTTCGCAAAGTTTGTCAGAAAGTTTTAAAAAAACGAATTTAAATTATGGCCCCAACAAGAAGACCGAAATCCCAGCTTTTTTCACACTCTCAAGAAACTCACTGCGTTTTGCTCTCCTACAGAAATTATAGCCCTAAAAACCTCGGGTGCAGTAAATATAACTTAATAATTTTTGCACCAGTCTCGAAGCGTCCCAAAAAACACACAGCGTCTGGCAGTGTGGTGGCTGAAATGGGTTTGGGCCCAGGGCCGGGGGCAAAAAGGGAAAAACGTTGAAACCCAACAAAAAGCAGTGGCTTTTGAGTGTGCCCGGGGCCGCCGGGGCCCCGACTTGTCCCTTTTTTTGACGTAACTCCCAAACGTCTTGCAGTAACGTGAAGACTTAAATTTTCTCCCCCTTTTTCTGCTGTTTTTAGTGGGTTTTCTCCCCCCCCGACACTCCCCCCCACTTTAGTGACAAAGACATTTTTTTCCGTCTTTATCCCCCGATGGTTTACGTTTGAACCCAGTTGGTGCATTTCAGGGTTCGCGGGCCCTTTACTGCATACCGTGCATGTTCGATTTTCGCTGGTCCCGACGTACAATTCAATACGTTGTTGCATCATTTTTTCTTGGCCTTCCCTGCCTCCTTCAGTACGATTATTGTCATCTTTTGTCATTACCCAAAAAGACAGTCGCTGGGGGAAATTTAAGGGCAGTCCTGGGAAATTTTGTTTTCCCCCTGCACTTTTTGCCCCAAAATGCCTCTTGTTTCCATTCTTTGGAAAAAAGGGTTTCTGTGGATATCAAGGGCCCTTGGGGCCCCCACTTCAGACCCTTGGTATTTTTCTTACTATCGCGGATTTTGGTATTTTTTCCGAGGCAATATTGGGTCAAAAGGATCAAGGGTTTTACAGTTGCTGAAACCTTTTCTGTCAGTTTTTCTCTCTGTTGGTTAAAAAGTCCGATATCCTTTTCTGACTGAGGTACTCCGTTTTTTTTTGATTCAATGTGTGAGAAACTACCACCCCCGTCATTTCGCCAGTGGGGCAAAGACTATATTAAACCTCAGTCCAATGGATTTTGGGCAAAACGTTTCAATGGCCGATGAAAAACAATTTTCGGACAGGGCCCTCATGGGAAAGCCCTGTGGACTGGAATCATTTTAAAACCCCCCACGTCTTCACTTACTGAGAATCACCCAACTCAACGTTAGGATTCTCCCCCCTTTTTCCCTTTTGTTTGGTCACTCTCCCCGAGGGCTCTTTCTCTCTTAAGGGAGACAACTAGACCAGGCCCCTACCCACATGGACAAAAAAAAGGGCTGCCAGTGTTTTTGAAGACATACCTGCATGCCCTTGGGCAGTTGTGAGTTTTTAAAAGTGGATGCTTTACCCAAAAACTGACAGATGCAAAGAGTTTGCTGACGGGGAAAATTAAACCCCCTTTCCCTTTTTGGGGACGAATTTTGGGGCTTATTGGGCTAATGCCCCCAAATACTAAAAAGTTTTGTGGAAAGGTCCTTTTGTAATCCAGGGGAAATGTTCCCCCCGCCAAAATTTCAATCAGCAGGTGGCAAGTCTAAAGGGGTTTTATCAGTATGTCCCCGGTTTTTATATTTGAAGGGTAGTGTTGCGATTTAAAAGGTTTTTCTTCCTGTTTTTTCCCTCGTGTTTGGGGAAGGATGTTGACTTCTCTGAGGGCCCCTTTAGGTTGATGTGTGTCTGAGCACACTTGTTCTCATCCATTTGGGTTCCCTTTTTTTCCACTGTTTGGGTTTCCCCCGCCCCGGGGCTTTTGCTTCTGAAAAGGGGTTGTTGAAAGAGGTTTGGATTTTGGATTCCGCTTCCCCTCCTTTCTATGAAAAGGGGAGTTGCACAAATATTTGCAAAATGAAAACCCCGACCTATCGTTTTTCAGAAGCGGGAAAATTGGGCGGATTTTTTTTTTGGAAATTCACAGATATATTGGGCGATAAGCCTGGGGAAAGTTTTTTGATTTTTGATTTCCTGCCATTCACCTGACCACTGACACTTCTGTTCGTTCAAGTCCATCCCCCCCCCCTTTTGCCCAAAAGGGCAGGGTTGTAATAATGTTCAGGCGCCCGAAAAATCCAACTCTCCCTGTACGCAAGGACTTTTCCTTTCCTGGGGAGTACCCGTGAAGAGCTTCCTGCCCGTGTTCATTCCCGTTTTTCCAGAGTCAAACCAGTCATTTCGTTCATCAATTTTCCCTTTTCTTCCTTAAATTTTTTTCTTTTTGGGCACGCAGGGTGCATGCTATGTGTAATGTGTCTGTTAAATTTAAAAGGGGGGCAAAAAGAGAGGAGGGAAATTTTTGCGAAAAACGGGCATGGAATTTAAAAAAAAGTTGCAAGCCTCCTTTCACTTATCATTTTTAATATTGTATTTTGGGCAGTTATTTCTATTGGTTTATTTTTTGAAAAAATTTGGAAAAATAACGTTGCCCAAAAAGTTCAGTATTGGGTTTTTTTGGGTCGATTGTAATTTCGATTGGAATATTCAGATTAAAGTTAGAATGTTCACCAAAGGTTTTTTGTAAGTTTTCTAGCGCATTAAAAGAAGATTCGAGCATGGTTTTAAAGCTATCGAATTCCCTTTTCATACGGAAATGAAATGAGGGAGGGGGGGGGACTAAAAGGAACAGGCAATACAAAAATATTCCCCCTTCAAAAAGGGAATTTCGATGGTTTCCCCTTTTTCAGCCAGGAAGAGTTTTCCCTAAACTGTAACAAAAATTTTTAATTTTTTTGTTCCCAGTTTCTCCCCTCTTCCCCCCCCCCCCCCCCCTCCCCCCCCTTAATCCAAATCTTTTTCCAAGTCATTTTCTAAGAAGACAGTTTTAGTTTTTTGGCCTGCACTTGTTTTTTTTCCCCACTTTAGATTGCGTCCCATGTATGTTTTCTGAAATTTTTTTCAAGTTTTTAAAAAATGTGCCAGTCTTGAAAAGAAAGTTACTCTGGTTAGGTTTTTTTTATGGGAGCAAATTAAAACCCCACTTGTTTCTGTTTACAATTTTCATACATTGTCACGAATTTTTAAAGGGTTTTTAAGGGTTACTAAATGCAAATGAATGCCCAAAAAATTAAATTTTAGTAAAAGAAATAATCGACTATGTTCGGAATATTGTTTTAGATAACGTATAAAAGAATGAAAACCCGTGCGACTGAAAGAGAAGGGGAAAAAAAGTTTTTTTTAAAAAAAGTTTATTTATTGTCCCCCAAAAAGAAAGTGGGTTTGAGTCTTCATGAGTTTTAGGCTAGTCGATTAAAGCTGCCTTGGTAGAATATTTATTTCCAGTACGACTTACTGAAACCCAAGGTCAGTGGATTTTGGGGTTTTTTTTGTATATTTTTTCAACGTTTGTAAATAAAAGGATCCTCTTCGCTTCAATACCGCCTAGTCGTTTTTGGGCGTCAAACAAGCCGGAAAAAACCTACCCAAGATCACAACGAACAAACACCCAAACAGGCTAGTGCACATACCTTGAACTCAGGAAGTCGTCGTTTTAAACGTGGGGTGAACTTTTGGGGGCCAAACCGGGATCCTGCAAATTGGTGTTTAAATTTCCCGAGACATTTTTTTCACTGGCCTGTTTCTAAACAAAAAATGCGAATTTTGAAGGGGGCCATCCCTCGGCTGTCGTTGAGGAGAAAGAAACTTAGATCAAAAAGCTCCGCGTCAAAAGCTTCAGCGGGGTTTTCGTTTCACTCAGGGTGTGTATAAAAGGTTTGTGCAAAATTTAGCAGCTCCAGGGAAGTGGGGGAAACTGTCGTCTGTGTCTGTGGGAGCAGTTAGGATTCTACAGAGCTATGGGAAAATCAAATAAGACTGCGCCTTTAAATCTGTAGTTGAACGCTTGAAATTATTTTTTTTAGTGATGTTTGCTGCGTTAGCCGAGTTGCATTGAATAGGTAGATTGGAAAGGAACTAGGCCTTTCAGGTGATGGCCCCAGGAAATATGTTCAAGAAAACTGAGGGGTAAGGCGCAGCAAAGGAAATGGAAAAAAAGAAAATAGAACTGGCCGCTGAAGAGAAGACATGTCTAAGCAGGGGAAAAACTGAAGGGGAAAACTAGAAGCGAAAAAATGTGAAACCCGGGAAAAAACGCAAGATGAGAAAAAGAAAAGGGGTGCTGAAAAGAGAATTGGGAAAAGACCCTTTAAAAAGAAAATCAAGAGAAAAAAGAGACAAAAAAGAACCCTTTCGGACTGCAAACTGAAAAAATAAAATTTGGGGAAAAAAAAAAAGCGTTTCTCAGTCAGAAACTGAAGTTACCAAGAGGCCATGTCTTCCCCCGTTTTTTGGGGGGGAAGACCAAACCCCTACAGTTATCTGGAAAGTTTTTTAGCGCCATTCTAAAGCAATTTAGATGGCCAAAAGCAGTGGGGTAAAAAACTTTAAATGTGCTTTTGATGCCCACCCCCCCCCGAGGTTTACTTCCCGATGCCCACGCCCCCCAGGTTTACTCCCCGACGCCCACGCCCCCGAGGTCCATCCAGCCTGCCCCCCCGCCCCCGAGGGCTACTCCCGACTGCCCCCGCCCCGAGGTCTACTCCAGAAGCCCACGCCCCCAGGTTACTCCCGACTTTCCCCCGCCCCCCAGGTCTATCCAGACTAACCCCGGGCCCCCAGGTCTACTTTTTTAAGGGGGGGCTTTTTCCCCCGCCCCCCAGGTTACTCCAGATGCCCCGCCCCCCAGGTTACTCCAGAATGCCCCCGCCCCCGAGGTCTACTCCCGACTACCCCGAAAGAAGCAAAAGAATACGAAACACGGAAAAAATGAACTTCTTTAAGTTATAATTTTTCTGAACAAGGCTTCCATAAAATTTTCAGTTCAGTAGACAAAGAACCAAAAAAAGTCCCCTTAATTTCTGACCCGGGGTCAAAACTACCCAAAGGGATGACTAGAGTTAGCTGGAAAAAAGGGGCTATGAGGCTGAAAGATCGATTGTAGAATCCTACTTAAAGAACCCCCCCTCCCACTTTCTACAAGAGAAATTAACGGCTGAAATCCCCGACTGAAGCTGCCCAAGGTTCCCCAGATCTCACAATGGCCCCCTTTAAAACTAGATCCCAAAACCCCTCTACTGGGGCCCTGTACAAACCCCGCTCAGGGTTTCCCAAGGGGCGGGCCGTCCCAAAAATTGAAAAAAGCTTCAAAGTGGGTGCCTGGGTCACAAGGCTGATGAAGCAGACTGCCCAAAAATCAGTAAACTCGTCCTCCAACTTCAGTATGAACCGAAAGACCAGCGCCAGGGTGAATGAAGAAACCTGACACCTGCAATGTTGCCATCGAGAAAAGGTCAGGAGAGCACCATCGCTGAGAGAAGGGGATACCTCACGTCAGTCACGAGTTTGAGTAAGCTGATGAAAAGCGCATTAGTGAATGTGGCTGCTCATGTAGATGATCCTGTGCCGAAGTCAGTGATTGTTTGCTGTTCATATTTTACATTGAATAAAGACCTCTCGTTTCAACACTGGTGTGTTTTGTCATCTGCACGCTGAACACCTACCACAGGATCTACAATGAATTCTGCAAGCTACTGCACTTACCTGTACTTTTCACTCACCTTGTACTGAGCAAGTCAGCAATCTGGCGAATCGCAACTATGCACTCATATCTAAAGAATATTTCATTGTTCTTTCTGATGATTAAAATGCTCGTACTGGTAAAGTTTCTCAACCTATGACAACAACAACAAAATGATTTCTATGTACATGAAAGTGGTCTGCTTATTGCTGGAAGGAATTCCCAAGAATATGTTTAAAATGGATTTAGTCAGTCTTTGATGAAGGTGTGCATTTCCTTAAACTTGTGTATTCTCAATGGTTTGTGTCGTGGTGACACATGAATCTCTTGAACTACGTACACCTAATGATCTAGTCTACAATGAATCGAATAGATAGGTCCATTCTATCACTGTTAATTCGATTCTGAATTGCCTCTGTTATTGGCTGCGATTACTGCAAATCGATATAAAACAGGTAATCACTAAGAGCTTATATCTTCTAAAGGATTTATAATAATACAGGTAAGAATACTTGGGATACGTACGTTACGATTATGTTACAGCAAACTGATTTTGGAGATTATGGATTAATCAGGCCTGAATAACAGTGAACGTTTTGAAAGACAACTGAAAAAAAAAAAAAAAAAAAAATTATAATATATATATATATATATATATATTATAAATCATAAACAAACTATAAATTCCAAGGATAAGTACGCACCATTCCAGCAACTTACAGAGCAGCTTGGTGTTGCAATGACTGCAAGAAATAATGAATTATAAAACAAAGCTTGCTCTTATGTCTTAGATTGAAGAAATAGGGGGAGAATACGCATTCATATCTGCAGTGGTAGATGATTCTGCCTAACTAACAGTATGTGCTTTGAGTGGGTGAATGGGAAAAAATAAAATAAATGCTTCTCAAAATGAGCCTTCAGCAAGCTTATATTCTCCAAGGGGAGACATCCTCCAATAGGGGGAAACTCACTAACATATAACTCCTGGTCATATACCGATATTTCGAAACTGGTGGTTCTCCTCAGTGACCGCGGAAAGTGGTTAATTTGACTCCTCTGCCTTTTCAGTTTTAAGAAGATGCAAATCCCAGAAAGGTTGGTGTGCAGTAACGTAGTATGTTTGTTGAGTTTTCAAAAACCAACCAAAGGTGCCATCAAAGAAGCAAAAGAAAATCATAAAAGAGCAAAACAAGCTACATTTCTTGTGAAAAATAGAAAATATAAAAAGATATCCTCTAAGACACAAGTGCTGAGGGCCAGTTCTTGGAATGAATCCGCAAGGACTAAAATACAACAAACTAATAAATTACAGGATAAGTACCGCACCATCCCAGCAACTTACAGAGCAGCTTGTGTTGCAATGACTGCAAGAAATAATGAATTATAAACAAATGTTGCTCTTTGTCTTAGATTGAAGAAATAGGGGGAGATACGCATTCATATCTGCAGTGGTAGATGATTCTGCCTAACTAACAGTATGTGCTTGTGGGTGAATGGGGAAAAATAACATAAATGCTTCTCAAAATGAGCCTTCAGCAAGCTTATATTCTCCAAGGGGGAGACATCCTCCAACAGGAGGAAACTCACTAACATATAACTCCTGGTCATATACCGAATTTCGAAACTTGGTGGTTTCTCCTCAGTGACGCGGAAAGTGGTAATTTGACTCCTCTGCCTTTTTCAGTTTTAAGAAGAATGCAATCCAGAAAAGGTTGGTGTGCAATAACCGTTAGTATGTTTGTTGAGTTTTCAAAAACCAACCAAAGTGCCATCAAAGAAGCAAAAGAAAATCATAAAAGAGCAAACAAGCTACATTTTCTTGTGAAAAATAGAAAATATAAAAAGATATCCTCTAAGACACAATGCTGAGGGCCAGTTCTTGGAAGATCCGCAAGGGACTAAATACAACAAACTAATAAATTCCAAGATAAGTACCGCACCATTCCAGCAACTTACAGAGCAGCTTGGTGTTGCAATGATGCAGAAATAATGAATTATAAAAATAGCTTGCTCTTATGTCTAGATTGAAGAATAGGGGGAGATTCGCATTCATATCTGCAGTGTAGATGATTCTGCCCAACTAACAGTATGTGCTTGAGTGGGTGAATGGGGAAAAATAAAATAAATGCTTCTCAAATGAGCCTTCCAGCAAGCTTATATTCTCCAAGGGGAGACATCCTCCAATAGGGAGGGAAACTCACTAACATATAACTCCTGGTCATATACTGATATTTCGAAACTTGGTGTTTCTCCTCAGTGACGCGGAAAGTGGTAATTTGACTCTCTGCCTTTTCAGTTTTAAGAAGAATGCAATATATATATATATATATATATTGAATTATAAACAAAGCTTGCTCTTATGTCTTAGATGAAAAATAGGGGAATAAGCATTCCAAATTGCAGTGGTAGAATTTGTACTGCCCAACAACAGAAAGTGCTTGAGTGGTGAAAGGGAAAAATAAAATAAATGTTTCAATGAGCCTTCAGCAAGCATATAGTCTCCAAGGGGAGACAATCCCAATAGGGAGGAAACTCACTAAAATATAACTCTGGTCAGAACCCCCATATTTCGAAACCTGCCAGTTTCTCCTCAGTGACCGCGGAAAGTTGTGAAATTTGGGCCCTCGCCCTTTTTTGGGTTTTTAAAAAGAATTTCTTCCCGAAAAGTGGTGTGCAATTACCTGTTTGTTTGTGAGTTTGTTGAGGGTGACAGCTTGGTTGGTTTTTTGAAAACCCTTTTTTTGCTATTGAAAACGTGTAGTCATGACCCCAGATAATTAGAGAACATTCTGCACAGCAGAAAACGGACAGGCCCCTGTGAACACACTCCATGGCAAGCTCGTGGGAAGGACACCAGAGCGCATTCTGACTGATTTCACACAACACAAACAATATACGCACATCATTTACCTACCTTAAAAAAGTATCTCTAATTATTTTACTCAATAATTTTGTTTTTTTATCAGCTCCAACACGCATTGTCATTAATGTCAGAAGTGCCACATCGCGTGTCAGATAGAAAAACGAATGTGTGTAAAAGGGAAAAAAAAACAAACAAACAAACAACAAAAAACCCACAGGCGTGAGTAAGACATCAGGTGCACGCGAAGTGTACATTACCATCATTCGCTTAAAGAAACCCGCTTTTTTTAGACTTATATTTGGATGAAAAACCCCGAATCGTTCAGCTCCTGTAATGGTTTTAAGCGTTATGCTAAAAACCCTGTGCAAAACCCCAAAATATTTTCCCAGGCTTTTTAAGGGGTTAAAGTAACATCGACTGCAAAAGGGTAATAACTTTCCCCCCCTCATATTACAGCCCATGCATGTCTCTCTTTTTGAAAAACGTTTGAAAACCCCCGTAAAAAACCTCTTGATTATTTTCATGTTTAAATTTAGAAAGGAGGGGGTTAGTTTGCCGGGGACTTGACAAAAAAAGCACAGGCAAGACAAATGCATTTGACCTTTTGGGTTTTTAGGCAAAAAACCAGTCACTTTAACTTTTTGGGGGACATACAAAAAAAGAACAAAGATCGACTTATTGCCCATGTTTTCAGAAAAAGTGGCCACCAGACAAAAAAGTGGAGGCATTAGGGGGAGAGGAAAGGAGGGGGGTGGGTGGGGGGGGGGGGGAGTGAAACGGGGGTTTGCAGGTTGTGTAGCGGGGTTTGTGGTTTGGTATGATATATTTGGGGGTTTTGGGGTTTTAAGGGTGGATTGTAATGGTGTAAGAGAGGGGGGGGGATTATATATATATATATATTATATATATATATATATATTTTTATATTTATATATAAAAAAATAATAGTAGATAGTTTAGATAGATAGATAATGGGGTAGCAAGTACCAACAGAGTTTGAAAAATGTCAACCGTCTGGGGCAACATTTTTTAAAAAAGAAAAGGTTTTAAAACTTTACTCAACGTTTTTCATGGAACCGATGCGGTTCAATCGTCAGGATGTGGTGGGTCTGTTTGGGCCCGGGGTTTTTATATGCTTTTGTTGTCTGTCATCACGTGCTGTCGTGTTTTTCGTGTGTTTTGATTCCTGTTCACTGATAGGATTTTACTTTTCCCGAGTTGTTAACCTTTCTTTCCCGGTGTTTAAAATTGCCATTTGTGGGTTTGCATAGTTTGTGTACTTTTTGTTGAGCTAGGTTAATCTTTTTTTAAATTTGTTTTTATGGGGTGTTTTTTTTGATTTCCGGATATATTGTAGTTATTTTTTTCTCTTTGAGCTTCGTTTTATTTCCAATTCTGTTTGGTTTTTGTATCTTTCTTTGTTTAAAAGACTGTTTTGGTTTGCAATTAGTTTTAAATGGTTTTCATTTTAAACCCAATAGTTCTTTTGCATTCTCTGATTTTTCAGTGGCTTGGTAACAATTTTTGGAAAAGGGATTTGTTTCTCAGAGGGCACTGTTTTTTCTTGAGCGTTGCAAATTTCCCTTTCCCTCACCCTGTTTTTCTCATACGCCCTTTAAAAACCGGATAGAAAAAAGGTTAAAAACTGCAGGCACAAGTGGGAAATTCTTCGTGAACAGGAATAGAAAAACCACAAAAAATAGACGCACGGAGGGAAGACAACACAAAAAGTTATAAAACCCGGCAGCCGACCCACCACATCCACGATTTTTCAACCCCATGCGGTTCCCTAAAAACGTTGTAGATAAATTTTTAAACCTTTTTTTAAAAAATTTTTATATATTTAAATAATATATATATAAAATATTTTCAAAAATATAAAAGTGTCCTTAAAAATCTGGAAAAGTCAACCCCCTTGGGGGGGAACATCTGTTAAAAATATTTTTTCTACTTTATTTTTTAAAATTTTTTTAAAAAAAAATATTATATATTATATATGAAATGAATTGAAATACAATAAAAAAAATCAGAAAGGGATATAATGATAAAAATGATAGTAGTGTAATTATAATAAATAAATGATGAATAAAAAAAAGTAAATTTTAATTTTAAATAAAAGGAATGAAAAAATTTAATGTTTAAAATCAATTAAAAAAGAAAATAATTCAGTAAAAAAAAAAAAAAAAGGGGCTTATAAAATTAAGATTAGTTTATATTGTTAATTTAAAGTTCAAGAGGAAGGGGGAAAATTTTTAAGGATAAGGACAATTCGGGAACGGGGGGGAAGGGGTTGTGTGGGGGGGGGAGATAATACTTTTCACAGGGGTGGGGGGGGGGGGGTTGGGAATTTCATACAAATAGTTTGTTGAAAAAATAAACAAGCTGTGGGATGATGATCATTGTAACGGGTGAAATAATGTGTTGCATTAATATCTCATGTTTTTTAAAAAAAATTTTGGGAAATTTCAAAAAAAAAAACGGGGGATCATGTTTACAAAACACACACACCCAACAACACACAAAACACCACACCACACACAAAAACAAAAACACACACACACACACACAAAACACCACACAAAAACAAAAGGGGGGGGCCCACATGCAAACATTTTTAGGGGTGATTTATGACATTTTGAACTAACTGTGGAAAGTTTTCATAAAACACACACACACACACCCAACCACCCACACACAACCCCAAACACACACACACACACACAAATCCTCACACACACCCAATATAAACACTCTTTTTTAAAAAAATATAATAAATCATCACTGAGGGGTGATATATATGAGATCAACAGCACTATGGGAAAGTCTTCTTCCCGTTCATTTCCAGGAATCCTGGGGTACTGGCAAGCGGGCTGAGGGGAAAGGGGCCCTCCAGGGGTATAAAGTTTTGCACTCCGGGGTTGGCAGGCTAGTTTTACTTTTGGTTTTTTTGGGGAATTTTCCGCTGTCACGGGGGCTGTACTGCTGGATAAATGAAGAGGGGGCCTGTGGAAATTGTGGTTTTGGATTCGAGTCTGGAGGGGCCCTACCCTGGGTCCACAATGTTCACTTGGGGTCCGATCCCGGGGAACCGGGTAGATGCACCCCTCTTGTTAAAGTCGGGTGCTTTTTTTGATACTTTCATGCTTTCAGTAAAACCATTGGTTTTGGGGCAAGCCCCCCCATGAAACAGCTCGACGATTATTTTAAAAAACAGTTACAAAAAGACATCTCTCAGGGTGGCAGGACCAAACTTTCTTAACAAATTTTTACATATACACTCTTTAGACTCAAAACAGAAAACCCCCCTTGATGTATTCTTTGACATTTTTATCATATCGTGTTTTAAAGTTCCCTCTTGAATTAAGTCTTAAAAAAAAGTGAACGCTTCATTTGCTATAAAGAATAAATAAAACTCTTACAAAACTCAACAGTTGATTCTTCCAAGTTCGTGATCCCATTCCATAATATTCTTGGCAGTTTTCAAAAAAAAAAAAGGAAAAGGGAAAAATTCGCATCACTTAAAACATTGAAAACTGAAATCTATCAAAATCCGTCACTCTTGTGGAAAAGGCAACAAATACAGTTAATCCTGGGGGATGGCACAGACAGAGACAGGCAAGATCCCTTGCCATCGCCTAAACGGGTGGCACAGAGAGGTTGGGGGGGGACTTGACGCCTGGTGTTACCCTTTGGGTTGGTGGATAATTAAGATGGGTCGGGCTGAACGTTTAACGACAAGACAGGATTGAAATGAACTGCCGTGTTATCCTTGGTTTGTGGTGCAGAACAGATCTTTTAGCTGAACGCTTAACATGGAGCATTGATTTCATGAGGGGTGTTTTTTTTAGGTGTGCATAACTTAATTATGAAACAACCATAAAAATAAATGAAAATAAATAAATGTTTAAAAATAATAAAATAATAATAATAATAATAATAATATAATTATAATGAATGTGATGATGATGATGATGATGAAAAATTAAAAATTTAAAAAAAATTAAAAATAATAAAAAAATTTAAAAATAAAAAAAAAAATTTTTTGATAAAACAAAACGAAACAAAAAATGTAAAACAAGACAAAAAAATTTAAAAATTAGTTTGATAATTGATAAAATGATGTTTTGGAGATGATGATGATGATGATTTCTCAACCCAGGTTGACGAAAAAAAAAAAACAACAGGGATGATTTTTTGAAAGGCCCAGGGGGTGCTCCAGGGGTTGCCGGGGGTTCCCTTTATACGCATGTACCCCGATCCCCTTTCAACAACCCATTTTTTCCCCCCCTCTTTTTTTTTAATGGTTCCTCACACGTGGAAACTGTCGCTGGCAATGCTCTTGTCAACAAATCCCCCCCCACCCACACTGGATTCGGAAAACAGAGAGTGTCCGCCCTTTTCCACCAAATTTTCACATCATCACAGCCATCCCACATCACAACCCCCCTCATCACAAAAAACCCCCAAAAACCCCCTAACCCCCAAAAAACCCTCACACCCCATCAACGCCCTCACAGCCATAAACCCTCATCTCAGTCTCCTCACCAGCGGCAAAGTTTTCACAGACAAACCCACGGCCTGAGACATGCACGTCCAAACGAGCAGGATGAAAGCAAATGTACCAGTGTCTCCTGGCTAGGGGGATATCAAAGAAAAGGGCATGAGGGTCTTTTCCCAAATTGATGTTAAAGAAGTATTGGACAACAAAAAAAAAACCCCCAGCAACACATAAACCCACCAACATCATTTTTTCTCAACTCCCCTCTGTCACCCCCGACCATTCCCCCCAACATTGTTGGGGGGAATGTGCTCATCATTCCCACCCCAGTTGGATTCTGGTGGGAGGTCAAATCTGTTGGGGGGGGGGGCAGCCCCAAACACATCCCCACAGACCAAAAATAAGATAATCCCCAAAGGTTGTCAGAAGGCTTAAAGAAACTTGAAATGGGAAATCGCCTAAAACCCTTGAAACCCGCAGGGGGGCGGCAACATCGGGGTGAAAAAGGCCCCTTTCTCCCTAAATCACCTCAGCTCAGCTGACTCGGCAGTGAACAGCTCCAGGCCCCAAAGGGTGAGTAACATTATAGGCACCCCTTTAGGCTGAAAAAAAGAACATTTCCTTTCTGATTACAAGAAATGAAGCAGCAAAAATTACATCTCTAGATCTCCCCTTTGTAAAGATTGTGATTTGCTACATGTCACAAAGCAGTTTGAACTTTGCAATTATAAATTATAACACTTTTTAAAACAGGGCTATACAGGGTTGTCTGTACCGTTTTTTAACCTTTAACGGGTTTTTTTTTTTTCACATTTTTGACGTAGTGAAAAAGTGCTTAGGCTGGCCCCAAAAACCCAAAAAAAGGGGTGTTATAAAACTACCAATAATAAATTGATAATAGTATAACAATAATATAACAACAATAAAAATAAAAAGGTAAAAATAATGATAATAAAAAGATAATAATAATATAAACCAAAAAAGTATATTTTCTTTTAAAATTATAATTAAACCTTCCTTTTTCCCTCCTTTTCTTCTTCTTTTTTCTTTCTTCTTCTTCTTTTTTTCTTCTTCTTTTGTCTTATTGTTTGTTGTTTTTATATTTTATATTATTTTTTTTTTTATTTTTATTATTATTATTATTTTTTTATTTTTTTATTATTATTATATTATTATTTTTTTTTTTGTTGGGGTTTGTTGGTTTTTTATTTTTATAAAACAAATTTTTATTTTTTATTATTATTTTTTTTTTTAAATTTTAAATCATCACATTATTGTCGCTGTTGCGTTTTGTTGTTTTGTTATTACAGCAATAATCAATAACAATAATAACAAAACAATGATATGAAAATTTAATATTAATAAAATATAATAGAATGATACACTACACACTACTACTACTACTACTACAAAACCTACTACACTACTATTATATAATATTTTAAATATGGATGAGTGTGTGAATGAGAATGATATATGTGAGTATAAAAAATTATGGTCAAAATCGTATGAAATTTAAACTGCACACACAACCCAAAATTAAAACTCCACATATCGGACGGGTAGAGTTAATTTGTAACCGACACATGCCTGTGCACCTTTTTGAACGGACAAATCACATTGTAAACGACACAATTAATAAAGCTGTAGAAAACACCTTTTGCCTCTGTAGGGGGCATGTTTAAAAAACCTGTTGAGAGGGGCCTCTACCACTGTGGGTTTCCCACGTATTATAAACATGATGAAGGGGCCCCTACCTCTGTGGGTTTCACGTTTATAAAACTGTATGAGAGGCCTCTCCCTATGGGGTGTCACTGTATTATAAAACTGTATGAGATGGCCCTACCTACTTTTTTTAAAAGGGTGTCACGAAATATAAACACTGTATGAAGGACCTCTACCTACTTAGGTGTCATGATTATAAACATTAAAAAGGGCCTCTACCACTGAGGTGTCAAAAGTATTATAAACATTGTCGTGGCAATTTGCCACCGCTGATTTAATTTTGGGGCCTGTTCTGCACATGAGTAAACGTGTCTGTACCTTTTGGGAAATTAAGTGGGTGTCATTAATGGGGTCTCTTATTTTTGTAACAGGTCGTCCCTCTACTTTCTTAATCTGAAAAAGTATACAAAAAGTCGACAAAGTATACAACAAGTCTAAACCTACGATTTCATATGTATTCAAAAAAAAAAACAGACTATACTTAGGTCTGCAATACTTACTACGTAGTTCGAACACCTATTTAAAAGGTTACACCTTTAAACAGTCGTGAAAAAACTATAAAAAGGTCTACCTAAATTGACATAGGTTGTTCACACTGCATGACATAAATCTGGTCTTTCTGAAATGCATACGACCGTCTGTAGCTTCTTTTTATACGGTCGTAATATATTTTTTATAACGTTTTTCCCTCACTTAAAAGAAGAGGAAAATGGCTTCGCAATTCATGTAATGTCATGAAAATTTCTTAGATTCCCCCTCCTTACGCACTAAAGTTTCCCCTTTCTTATTCTGTTTTTTCCCCTTTTTGGGTTTCTTTCACTTTTCCCCTTTTTTTTCCCCCTTTTTATTTATTTTGGGGGGGTGGGGGGGGTGTAAGGTGCGCATTGTCAGAACACCCAAACCAAAAACACTCCCCACAACCTCTCCCTCCCCTCCTCCCCCCAATACCCCAGCACCTCCCCCCTCCCCCGCCCACACAACACCCCCCTCACCCATTAAAGCCTGTGACGATGTTCATGTTTTTTAAAAGGGCTGTCTTGGAGTAGAAAAGGGGAAAAAAGTCAAGCGGGGGGACACAGGCATAAGGGCAACTTTCCCTTTTACTTTATCGTCATTCATACCTGATGACGTATTTCCTATTATTCGTCATTTTTTTTTTCATTCGTAGTACAGCAGGCAAGCCCTCTGAAAGTTTTTTTTCTGTTGAAAGTGATACATGTGCAAATGTCTTGCCTTCACATGTATTTATATAACCTGACGCCACTGACGTGTGCTTTGGGATTACCGGAAAAGGTTGTGTGTTTGACCTTGTTTTTTTTGTTTGATTCGGGGGACGCACCTCTCCAGTGTTTTTCCATGATTTATCTCGTTTCCCCGCTCTTGACGGTTCCAACAAAGCAGAAGTGGAACGGTCAACTTCGAAAACCCATTTTTTTTTTAAAAAAGAAAAAAAAAGGGTTATTTAAACCAGACAATACGCAAAAAATTTTTGTCAGCATGGTCGGGTGGTAAATAAAACCACAAAAGGTTTGGCTCTTCCTTTTCCCTTTTTAAATTCTTCATTTTTCCCCCCCGCACCTGTTTTGAAACCCCTTTTCCCCCCCTTTTCCCACCTCTCCCTCTGTGTACACGGGTTGCACATCGTTCAGTTTTTTTGGTTGGTTCTCTGTTCTCGTTACACGGGTTACTACATCGTTAATTTTTTTTGGGGGTTGGGTTTTCTCTGTTCCTCTGTGTACACTGTAGCTACATCTTCAGATTTTTGGGGTTGGGTTCCTGTTTCCTCTGTGAAACACGGGTTTACTAATCGTTCAATGTTTTTGTTGGTCTTTTGTCTTTTTGAAATGGGGGTCTGTTAAGATGAGGGGTTAATCTTGTTTTGTGCCTTTGATGTTTCAATTTCCGGGGTGATTACCCTTGGAAAACCTGTTACCCCCACGTTAAATGTTGTTTTTTGTTGAATTTTCCGGGGCGGTTTTTTTTTAATTTGATTTTATTTTTAAGGGGAAAAAACACGCGGAGAGAAAGCATACTTGAGGGGAAAGTTGATATCCAAAGTAGGGGGTGAATGGGGGGTTTGTGGGGGAAAAGTAAACACCGGGTCTGCCAGACATTGCGTTTGAGAAAACTCTTTAGTAAAAAGGTTCACGGGGCACACTAGTGTTTTTTGGCTTTGGATAAAAATTACTACAAAGTCATGGGACACACTGATGGTTTTGGTTTTGGGATAACAATTACACAAAGTCACGGGCACAGATGGTTTTTGGTTGGATAAACAATTACACAAAGGTCACTGGCCCCCTGTGTTTTTTGGGTTTTGGAAAACATTACAAAAAAATTTCCTGGGACACCCCAATGTGAAAATTTGGCTTGGAAACTTTACTAAAAAGGTCCGGGACACACTGATTGTATTTGGCTTTGGAAAAAATTTCTCAAAAGCTGATGCCAAACATACGCAAAAGATACTTTGAAATGCTTTAAAAAATTATACAAAAACCAAAATAATATTTTTTTTAATAATTACAACCGTTAATGCAAACCAGAAAATGTTATTTTACTGCATAAAACCCCTTTTTTTTAATGCTAAAAAAATAATAGGTTTTTCCCTGAATTCCCAACCCCTGTTAAGACATAACCAAAATAATATTTTTTAAAATGAAAATTTCCCCGGGTAGGGGGTTTGTCTGCGTGTTGTCCGCGGATTTGTGTCGCCCCCATCTCAGTCGGGTGTGCCACACTGTCACCGCTGTCTTTGGCCGACCAGGCAACCCACAGACCGGGGCACGACTTGAGACGGGAGGACCCACCCGTCCATGACGAACGTTATCTATGAACGCCTGGTAGCCTGGGGTTTTTATGAAAAATTTAAAAACCAAATATTTAAAAAAACCCAATAAAAAAAAAAACCCAAAACCAAAAAACACACACCACACCACACAAACCACACAACCCACACCCACACCACACAACACAAACCCCACACACACACACAAACACACCCACACAAACCCCCAAAAATAATTTGAAGTGCATCAAAAATTTTTGCCTAAATATTTTTGTAATGCAGAGCTAACGGAAGAATGTTGAAAGTAAACCTTTTTTTTCTCCATTTCCGAAGGGGAACAAAATCAACCAATTTTTAAATTGACAAAACAGTTTATCAAAAACCATTCCCCAATCATAAAATGTTTTTTTGTTTCCCATGGGAAAGAAAGTTCAACAATCCAAAGATGTAAAAACCGATGGATCTTCCGTTTTAGGAAAGCTTTTACACTTTTGAAAAACCCTTATAAAAACAAAAAACGTACTACTGGAAACAAAATTTCCCTTTCTTAGCTGAACTGTGGCCATTTTTGCTTAAATTACTTTAATCTTTCGACGGTACAGCAAAATCTTATTCTTGGACTCAAATCTTTTTTAAAAATGCCATTATATCCCGAGGCAAAAAAAAAAATCGACTGAAATGACATTGAAAAAAAACAACATGCAGAGTTGTCTCTAAAGGGTACCAGTATTCCTTTGCTGGTTTTTTTCCCCTCCTCCGGAATCACCCCAACGAGTGGGCAGACGCGGCTAAAAGGCAGCAAAAAATATAAAAATCACAATCTCACATTCACTGATCTGCATGAATTAGCGCATAGAAAAAGTGTCTCAAAATCGGGTTCTGAACCAAAAAAAAAACAAATGCGTATTACCAACACTTGTAAAAGTAAAAAATGCGCGAATCCAAAATTTTTTTTAAAAATTTATCGTAATGCATTCGTTTTTACTATTTTTTAAATGGGTTCCGATTAAATGTTTTTTAGAACAAATATTCTAAAATAACATTCTATGGGAAAAACAAATTCTGTAAACAACCCTACTTTTTCACTCCCAGATTTGGCACTTGGTTCCTGGGAAAAAAGCAATCAACTCAGCCATGCACCATTATCCACTGAAAAATTTTTAAATAACCACTCATTACTTTGCGTGTTTTCTCTGAAAATTTTAATTCGGCCATTTGGTACCACCCTTAAAGACTTTAAAATAAAATTGTTTTTTTTGTTGTGTTTTTTGAAAAATTTAAATAAAAAGTTTTCCCCCCGAAAATTTTTTTTTTTTTTTAAAAAAATTTTTTTTATTTAACTTTTTTTTTAAAAATTTTTTCCCCCCCCCCCCCAAAAAAAAACCAAAAAAAATTTCCCCCCAAACCCCCCCCCCCCCCCACCCCCCCCGGGGAACCCCCCCCAAACCCCCACCCCCCCCAAAAGCCCCCCCCCCCCCCCCACCCCCCCCCCCCACCCAAAACCCCCCCCCAAAAACCCCAAACCCAACAAAAAAAATTTTTTAAATTTTTTGGAAACAAAAGGGTCAAAAAAAAAAATATTTTTTTTCCCGCAAAAACCCAAAATTAAGGGGGGGTTTAAACTTTGACAAACCACAAAACCAAAAAAAATAAAAAACAAAAAAACCAAAAAAAAGGGAGGAGAAGGGGGAAAGGGGAAGGGAGAAGGGGGAAAGGGGGCAAACAAAGGAAGGGTAAAAAAAAAAGTTTTTTAAAAAAGGGGGGAAAAGGGTAAAAAAAGGGGAAATTCCCCAAAAAAAAAAAAAAAAATTTTAAAAAAAAATAAAAAATAATAAAAATTATAATTTAAAAAAAAAAAAAAATATAAAATTTTTTTAAAATTAAAAAAAGGGGGGGGGGGGGGGGGGTTTTTTTGGGCGGGTAAAAAAAAATGAAGGGGGAAGGAAAATGGAGGGGGGGGGGGGAGAGGAAAGGAGGAAAAGGGCCCTGGGGAAAAAAAAAAAATTTTTAAAAAAATTTTTAAAAAGGGGGTTTTTAATTTTAATAAAATTTTTTTTAAAATTTTTTTTATAAATTAAATTTTAAAATATTAATATTAGGGGGGGGGGAGGGGGTTTTTTTTTTGGGTTGTTTTTTTTTAAAAAAAAAAAAAAAAAATGGGAAATTTTAAATTTATATAAGGGAAAAAAAAGGGGGAGAGGAGGGAAAAAGGAGGGGGAGGGAGGTTCGGGGGGGCCCCAAAAAATTTTTAAACCCCTTTGGAGCCATTTTTAAAAACCCCCCCCCCAAATATTTTTTTTTTTTTTTTTTTTTTTTTTTTTTTTTAAAATTTTCCTTTCCTTTTTTTTTCCCCCCTTTTTTTTTAAAAAAATTTTTTTTTTTTTTTTTTAAAAAAATTTTTGGGGGGGGGGGGTTCTTCCTTTCCCCCCCACATCACTTTTAAATCCCCCTTTTCCTTTTTCTCTTATTTTTTTTCCCCCCCCTTTTTCCCCCCTTCTTTTTTTTTTTTCCCCTCCTTTCTACCCCCCTTTCTTTCCCTTGGGGTTTTGGGGTTTGGTTTGTTTTTTTTTTGGGGTTGTTTGTTGGTGGGGTTTAATTAAGAAGAAAAAAACTAACTGAATAAATGAGATAAAAGAAAAATAAAAAAGGGAAGTTTGGGGGAGGGGTTGTGTTAAAAACGACGGGGAAAAGAACCCCACCCCCTATCACACCCCCCCTTTCCCTTCCCCCCCCACAAAACACCCCTTAGCTCTAGTAAATGTAAATATTCAGAAACGTATTTCTTCGTGTAAATAATTGGCAGTTTAAAAAAAAAAAAAAAGAAAAAAAACCCAAAACCCATCCCCCCCCCCTCCTCCCCCCCCCTCCAAAAAACCCCTTTTTGTTTGATATAATACTAAAAATTAGGCCTACGTTTTTTACTTGTGACGTAACTTGTTTTTTTTCCCCCAAACTTCACTGTTGAAGGGGGATGTTGAAACGCAAAAGCTTCGTAAGGCGGGTCGGGCCATTTTTTTTTTTTATTCTTCCCCCTCTTCTTCTCTCTTCCCTTTTCCCTTTTCTCTCTCTTCCCCTCCCTTTTTTTTTGGGAACGAAAAACCACAACGAACAATTTTTTTTCAAGAGGGTAAATGGAATAGAAAACCCACAATTCTACATCCACCCAAAAAAGGCAAAACAAAAATATTTTATAAAAACACAAATAACAGAAGAGAAAAGAGAGAGAGAGGAGAGGGAGAGAGAGAGAGAGAGAGAGAGGAGGAGAGAGAGAGAAGGGGGAATTTTGGCGTAGGAAGGACAGAAAAGGAACGCAAATTTTTAAAAAAAAAGGGGGGGGTAGGAGGGAAATGGGGTGGGTTGGGGGGTGGGGGGGGAAAATTTGTTTAGGAACGGTAACAAAGTTACAAAAGATACTTTCAAAAAAAATAAAAAAAAAAGGGGGGGGGGGGGGGGGGGGGTGTTTTGTATATTGGGGGTTGGTTGTATGAAAGAATGAGTTTCCCATATTTTTGGGAAGAAAAAAAATTTTTGAGTAATAATTTGGGGAAAAACATCCTTTTTAAAATAAAAAATAAATTAATTTAATTTACCCAAATAAAACATTTTAAAGTTTTGAAAGATAAATTTGAATTTGGGGAAAAAGAATTTTTATTCCCAAAGGTAAAAACGGCCATTTTAAAAAAATGGAAATATTTTTTCAAGTAAAATTTTATTTGAATGTTTTTAGAATTTCCAAGTGTTTAAAGGGGTCGGGTTCCCCACAAGAAAAAATTTTAGAACTTCTTGCTCTTTTTGGGGGCCAATTTTTTTTTGGGTTCTGCCATTCATGATCGGGGGTAGTAAGAGATTTAATTACTGATAGAAATAATGAAAAGGGGAAAGACGATGATCAAAATATGAAAATAAAAAATTTAAAACGGGAGCTACACTTTTGGTTTAAAATAGGGCAATACGTTTTGTAGGAAAGGAAGGGGTTAGAGGATTTTAAACAATGGTTCCGTGGAAACGGCTTTTTGGGTGATGGCCAGGTGTGTTTTGTAGTGTTGTTATATAATGAAACAATCGATGATAAAAATGATGATGATAAAACTAAGAATGAAGGTAATAATCTAAATTTTAAAAAAACAAAAAAAATTAACCAAAAAAAAAAAAAAATAATAGCAATATTTTTTTTATTTTAAAAAAAAAATATAGTAGTAAATACAAATACTAAGGGGAAAAAAAAAAAAAAATTGCCAAACAGGGGTTTTAGCTTTCCCCGACCCGTTTCCCCCTCCCCACCGGGGCAGGGTATTTCTATTTATTTTAAAAAAAGAAAATTTTTTTTTTCCATCTTTAGGGGAAAAGGCAGGACAAAAAACAAAAGCCTTGGAAAAAATTAAAAAAACCCCCGGGGGGGGGAAACTCGCTACACGCCTTTTTTGGGGGATGGACCTGCGGAAAGGGAAAACCTGGGTTTAATTTTCTTAAATATCCCGAAACAAAAAAAAATGTAAATCCTTAAAGGAAGGGGGGGCAGGAAACAATGAACGATTCAAAAAAAAAGGCCAAAAATTTTCCCTGAAAAACTAAAATTTGGGGGGAGGGTTAAAGGGGGGGGAAACCCCCCCCCCCAAAATTTTTGGGGGAAAAAAAAAAGAGTTGGTTTTGATGCCCCCCTCCAAAATTTTGATTGGGGGTTTTTTGTATGAGCCCCCCCCCTTTTCCAGGAAACGTTTTTACCCAGAAATACCAGTAAATCAAAAGTGTGCCAAAAAAGCTGCACCCGGGAAAGAAACCCCCTTTTTGAGGGGGGAATGGGAAGGGGGCCGTGTTCAAAAGATCCGAAACGGTGCTGTGGAGTGTGAGAGATGAAAACTAAAACTTGGTCCCCCGGGGGCAATCAAAGTCCGAAAGATTTGGCCTCCGTCCCCCCCCTTTTTTTGAAAGGGCCCAGGGGCACTTTGGGCACCAGAATGGGAAAAAAAAGGAAAACCAAAAGGCGAACGGCCCAAAATAGGGAAAGGGTAAGAGGAACAAATGTTTGGGGTTTTTTGTTTTGACTCCCAAAATTTTGGGATGGTTAAGGAGGCAACATAATGTTTTTGGTTCTTGTTTCTCCCCATTTTTTTTTCCCAGGGGGGGAAAAACCCCCCCTTTTTTTTTTAATAAAAATTTTTATATTCAAAAAAATTTTTAATATTTGGTTTGAAGGAAAGGGGGGGGGGGTAGAGGAGGGAAAGAAAGGAGGAATTTTTGTGTTTTAAGTGGAACTTTTTGGGGAGGAAGAGGGGAAAATGGGAGGGAAGTTTTGAAGTGCCCCAAAATTTTTGGATGCCTCGTCAAAAAGTTTTCTTTTGGGGGAAATTTTTTAAGGCCCAACATTTTTGAAGGCCCATCAGGAACATGGGGGAAAAAAAAGGCTAAGTAAAATTTTTGGGGGGGCCCGGGAAAAAATTTTGAGGATTACTGTGTTCAAAGACAATTTGGGTAACTAAGGCCCATATTTTTCAGGAGATTACTTTCACCTAAAAAATTTTGGGGGAAGGGTAGTGGGAAAAAATTTTTTGGGACCCTTTTCTGAAAAAAACCCCTTTTTTAAAGGGCCCAAAAAAATTGGGCCAAAATTTTAACCCCCAAAACGGAATGGCCTAGGAAAAAATAATGTCTTCACATGGGGTTTTTTAAAAGCCCCTTTTAAAACCAATTTTTCTTCAAAATTTTCAAGGGGAACATTTTTATATCCCAAAAAGGAAAAAGTTTAAGGTAACTTTAACGTCCCTTTTTGGTGATAGGGACCCGGGTTTTCCCCAAAGTTCGGCGGCCCCCTTTTATTACCCCACCGAAAAAGCTTCGTGTTACGTTTTGGGACCTCTTTTGGGGGGCCTCCCCCAAAAAAAAAAAAGTCCAGTTTTTATTTTTAAAGGCCCCATTTTATGGGGCCCGGGGTTTTAATTTTGGATGGGCTTTTTCTACGGCACCCTTTTAAACCCCCTCATTTCCCCAGGGAAAATGTTTTTGGGACACACTTTGGATGTGGGCCCAAAGGGGAAATAAGCCTTCAGTGGATTATTGTTTTAACGTGCCAAAACATCCTTTTGGGTTGAATAAGAGAAAAAAGTTTCCGATGATTATGGTTTTTAAGGCCCCATTTTGGGTTGGGCCCCAACAGGCCCTGAAGCTTTTGGTGTTCTTGTTTGAAATAACCCCTTTTAGATGGGTCAGGGGCCCCTTTAAAGTTTTGGAACTGTGGGTTAAAAGGAACCTTTTGGTGGAAGGGGAAAAAAAATAAAGTTTAATGGATACTGTCTAACCCCCAAAATTTTTTGATGCCCGACAGGCCCCTTCGGATGGTTCTTGTTCTGCCCCGCCCAATCTTTTTTTGGGCCCCAGCAGGGAAAAAAGCCAAGGGGTTTTCGGAAGAAACTTTTGGAACCTCAGGGGGGTTTTTTTTTTGGATTACTGGTTTAACCCCCCAAATTTTTAAAGGGGCCCCGGACAACAAACTTGAAAAGGGTTTTTTTTTGAACCCCAAAAAATTTTTTTTTGGGGTCGGCAGGCACATGGTTTCAAAATTTTTTCTGGGAAGTGCCCTTTCCCTTTTATTGGGTTGGAAAGGGAAAAATGAATTTTAGGAGAATATTTTTTCTTGGGCCACAATTTTTTGTTGGGTCGAAGGGACAAATTCTTCAGGAGAAAATGGTTAAAAATCCAAATCTTTTGGGGGGGCCCCCAACAAAAAAAGCCCAGGAGGATTCTTTTAATGCCCAAATTTTTGGTGAAAGGAACACAACATAATTTTCAATAACTTTCTGACTGCCAAACCTTTTTAATGGGGTCAACAGGGACATGAATGTCAATGGAACTGTTTCTGAATGCCAAAAAATTTTATAACCAACAAAATAAGGCCCGGAATTTTTTCGAAACCAAATCTTTTGGTGTAGGCCCCAAACAGACTGAAGTTTCCAGGGACTTTGCAAGGCACACATTTTGATATGTCGAACCAAAAATGCTTGGATATTCTTTTTTGAACCCAAAAACGGATATTTTAAGCAGGAAAGAAGTCCGATGATTATGTTTTGAACGGGGAAAAATTTTTTTTGATATCAAGACCTTTTTGGGGGGGGTTTCGGTTGGGAACCCCCCCCCTTTAATGGGCCCAAAGGAAATGCTTTCTTGTGGTTATTTTTAAAATTCCCCTCTTTTGGTGTCCCCAAGGCAAAAATTTTTGGTGGATTTTGTGTTTTGAACCCAACATCTTTTTTAAACCCCAAAGGGAAATAATGTTTTGGGTTATTTTTTGAACGCCCCACCAAATTTTATGGGGTTTAAAGGAAAAAATCTTAGGGAAACTTGTTCAAATAAATTTTTTTAGATGGGGAAAGCAAGAACCTTAGAGTTTTTTTGAATCCCCCATTTTTTGTGGGTGAGCAGGAAAAATGCCCCAGGGTGGGTTGTGTTCTGAACCCACATTTTTGGTATGGCCCCCCCGGGGGAAATGAATTTTCCCGGAAAGGGAAAGGTTTGAATTCAGAAAATATTTTGGCGCCCTTTTTTCTTATTTTTTTTTTGGTGCGACCCCCCCCCCCACCTTCCCCCCCCTTTTTTAAATTAAAAAATTAATTTTATAATAAATTTTTAAATTTAAAAATTAACAAATTAAAAAGGGGTTTTTGGTTTTTTTTTTGGGGTTTGTTTTGGGGTTGGAAAGAGGAGGGGGAGAGAAAGGGAAAAAAAAAGGGGTAAATTTTTTAAAAACCTTTTAATTAAAGGCCCTTCCCCCCGGGTTTTGGGTTTTTTGTTGGAAAAAAAAAAAACTTTTAAAAAAATTTAAGGGACGTTCTTAAACAAAAAATAAGTGGGGACGTTATTGTTTAATTTTGGGCCGAAC
>CM031629.1:41623834-41694292 GCA_018398815.1 Conus ventricosus | reverse complement strand
TCACACACTGAATACTACGACACTGCACACGCTTTCACACTAACGTACTACTTTTCACACAGATTAGTTTTCCCCAATTTATTCTTTAACGATAATGCACATCAAATGTTCTTGCAACTAATATCAAAACAATTCTCTAAATCAATAATGCAACATAAAACTTACGATTTGAGGACAACGGTTTTTGCACACAATTAAGCCATTAAAGTAAAAAGATTATCGACAGTAGAGTATCCCTTTTAAACCCTGCCTGCAATTCCCTGTAATATTGTTCTCCTCAACCCATGCTTGCAATCGTCTGTTTATAAGGGTCCCGTATACTTTACTTCCTGTATCACACAAACTAATACCTTTGTGACTGCCAGGTTGATTGACATCCCCCTTTTTTTTAATCATGGCAAGATAACAAATTCAGTCCAACATTCCAGATATATACCTCTATAAAAAAAATTTTTTTTAAAAGTACACTGAAAAAAATTATAAAGTGTGGAACTACCAGTTCATGTGCATTCTTCAATATCTCACCAATCACATCATCAAAGCCTGCTGCTTTCTAAGGTTTTTATTTATGCAGTGCCGACAAAACTTCTTCCACTCTTAAAGGTAGATTAAAAGGCAACAAATTATCATCAGATGTATTAACATCATCATTTTGATCAATAGCCATTTTATCTTTTTTCAAATAATGCTTTGAAATGTTGAAACCATTCATCAATCATTATTTGATCTTTGTTTTATTCTGTTTTGGAACATATATGTGTACAGTTTCATAAAAGATCGCCATGATCACTGACAGCAGAGACTAAGTTATCAATCAACATAGCATCATGCAATTTCTTTGTAAGAAAAAATATTTCTATACTTCCTTCGACATTTATGATAATGCTTAATGGTTTTGGATGTTTCTTTTTAACGCCCCACACATTTCTCTCCTTTTGTTTCTGCACTCCACATCAAAGCATCCACACATCTTCTTACATCCATTTACACCTGTGCACTTATTCTTACTTTCAGCAGCATTTTTAACACACTCATTACGCAAATTGAGCGTCACATTTACATCAAAATCAATCACAAATATTGCATATTCCATTTTCTGTTTCTTAATATCATCTGAATTTACATTATCTTAAACTTCTTGAATACTATCTGAGTTCGAAATATATTTTTAATCAAGATTCTGTTCTTTTTATTAAAGTTTCAATCCAGGCTAGAGCAGTAAGTAAACAATCATCCCCAAATAATCAGTCGTACTGCATCAAAAGTCAGAGATGGATGTGTCACAACGACACAAACCATTGAGAATGCACATGCTTAAGGAAGTGCACATCTTCAACAAAGAATTACTAAATCCATTTAAAACATTATCTTGGGAATTCCTTCCAACAATAAGCAGATCATTTTCATTTCTTTTTCAGAGGGTGAAAAACATTACCAGTAGCATTTTAATCATCAAAAAGAACATTGAAATAAATCTTAGATATCAGTGCATAGTTGCTAACTCCAGACGCTGACTTGCCAGAAACAAGGTGAGTGAAAAGTACAGGTACGTGAGTAGCTTTAAGAGTTCATTGTGATCCTGTGGTAGGTTTTTCAGCTTGCAGATGACAAAACACACCAGTGGTATTGAAACGAAGAGAAATCCTTTATTTACAAAGTTGAAGAATATATGAACAACAAACAACAATCAAATGAGCTTCAGTTCAATAAGTCACACAGGAACTCAATCGTACATGCAGCAACCAACATTCTACTAATGGCAGCTTTTCATCACCCTTGACTAAAACCCTCGGTGACTTGACGTGAAGTAACCCCTTACTCAGCGATGGTTGTCTCCCCTGACTCTTTTCTCGGGCAAGATTGGCAGGTGTCAGGTTCTTTCATTCACCCTGGCCTGGTCTTCCGTCTTCATAACTGAAGTGTGGACGCTGCTTTTTATCGGGATTCTTGGGCATCCTGCATTCATCACCTCTCAGAATGTGTCCCACCCCATATCCATGTGTCCTGTATGCCCTTCTCTCCCCTCACACGATTCCGCACTGAAAGATTTGTTCCAGTCTTGCGTTCGCCATAAATGACTGTCGCTGCTGTTTTCGCGTTGGGGGTTGGGGATGCCATCTACTCACTGTCACAAAAGTGCACTAGGAATCATATCTGCAGGGGTGGGAGAATTGTTTCCCATGTACAACATGCCACACAAACAGCTTCGTCATTGTTTGGCGTTGTCGGCAGTATAAAACAAACATGGCGTGGTGGGTAAAAATAAACCAGAAGGGGACGATGAATGGGAAGGTTCATTGGGGCGTGGTGGGTAAAAATAAACCAAAGGGAACGAGGAAGGTGAAGGTTCATTAGGGCGTGGTGGGTAACAATAAACCAAAAAGGGGACGATGAAGGGTGAAGGTCATTAGGGTGGTGGGTAACAATAAACCAAAGGGGACGATGAAGGTGAAGTTCATTAGGGTGGGGTGGGTAACAATAAACCAGAAGGGACATGAAGGTGAAGTTCATTAGGCGTGTGGTAACAATAAACCAGAAGGGACGTTTGAAGGTGAAGGTTCATTAGGGCGTGGTGGGTAACAATAAACCAGAAGGGACGATGAAGGGAAGGTTCATTAGGGCGTGGTGTGTAACAATAAACCAGAAGGGACATGAAGGTGAAGTTCATTAGGCGTGGTGGTAACAATAAACCAAAGGGGACGATGAAGGTGAAGGTCTTAGGCGTGGTGGGTAACAATAAACCAAATGGGACGAATGAAGTGAAGTTCATTAGGCGTGTGGTTAACAATAAACCAGAAGGGACGATGAAGTGAAGTTCATTAGGGCTGGTGGGTAACAATAAACCAGAAGGGGACGATAAAGGGTGAAGGTTCATTAAGGCGTGGTGGTAACAATAAAACCAAAGGGAAACGATGAATGTGAAGTCATTAGGCGTGGGGGTAACAAAAAAACCAGAAGGGACGATGAATGTGAAGGTCATTAGGCGTGGTGGTAACATAAACCATAAGGGACGATGAAGGTGAAGGTTCATTAGGGCGTGGTGGGTAACAATAAACCAGAAGGACGATGAAGTGAAGTTCATTAGGGCGGGTGGGTAACAAAAACCAGAAGGGGACGATAAAGGTAAAAGGTCATTAGGGCGGGGTGGTAACATTTAAACCAGAAGGACGATGAAGGTGAAGGTTCATTAGGCGGGTGGTAACAATAAACCAGAAGGACGATGAATGTGAAGTTTTCATTAGGGCGTGGTGGTAACAATAAACCAGAAGGGGCCGATGAAGTGAAGGTAAATTAGGGCGTGGTGGGTAACAATAAACCAAAGGGACGATAAGGTGAGTTCTTACGCGGGGTGGGAACAATAAACCAGAAGGGACGATGAAGTGAGCTCATTAGGGCGTGGTGGGTAACAATAAACTCAAGGGACGATGAGGTGAAGGTTCATTAGGCGTGGTGGGTAACAATAAACCAGAATGGGACGATGAATGTGAAGGTTCATTTAGGGCGTGGTGGTAACAATAAACCTAGAAGGCCGAATAAGGTTGGAAGTTCATTAGGGCGTGGTGGGTAACAATAACCAGAAGGGACGATGAAGGTGAAGGTTCATTAGGCGTGTGGTAACAATAACCAGAAGGGGACGATGAATTGAAGGTTCATTTGCCTTTCATCTTTGTCCATCTGTGTTTTTCTGCTCTTTTTTTTGTCTCGGTTCACTGAGCGAACATTTCGGCAGAACCAGTGCAGTGATTTGAGGCGGACATTTCTGCCAAACACAGGCAGTGATTTTGAACTGAGTTCAGGGGTTGGCATAGTCGTCAGTCTGAACTATCACAGTTGGATTGCCTCGGCTTCATTGTGAAAAAGGAGAGCGGCATAACACAAGTGCTGCGTTTAAACACCAGTTCTAAGGTGGATGGCAGTCCTCCACAGCATGTTCCATGGACATTTTTTGGGGAAAGTACGGCAATAGTAAAAAGGGCTTTTGGGTTTTGCTGCCAAGAAAAGGAAGCTAGTGAAGAGAGAGAGAGAGAAGAAGAGAGAGAGAAGAGAGAAGAGAGAAGAGGAGAGGAGAAGAGAAGGAGAGAGGAGAGAGAGAGAGAGAGAGAGAGAGAGAGAGAGAGACGGACAGACAGACAGACCTACGTACAGACAGACACATGACAGGCAGAGACAGAGAGACAGATAGAGAGGCATACACATGCACTCATGCATGCAGGCATACATTGGCACACACACACACACACACACACACAACAACACACACACACACACACACATACACACAACACACACACACACACACACACACACACACACACACACACACACACACACACACACACACACACACACACAAAACACACACACCGTGCTTCATACTACAACACAAGAAGAAGAAGAAGAACAAGAAGAAGAAGAAGAAGAAGAAGAAGAAGAAGAAGAAGAAGAAGAAGAAGAAGAAGAAGAAGAAGAAGATGATGATGATGATGATGATGATGATGATGATGATGATGATGATGATGATGATGATGATGATGATAGACGAGGAGCAACAACAAAAAACAACAACAGCAGCAGCAGCAGCAAACAACAACAACACACTACCGGGGGCTGGTTGCTGGCCATGATCCTGTCTGAAACCAACGTATGGGGCACAGTGTGATACAGAAAGGACACATCAGGTCAGGAACCTACAGGCAAAAAAATATTATTATGAACCACATAGATGAATGTCTAAAGTGGATACAAGTGTCTTATGTGGAGTTACATGGTTTCGTAAGAGTATTAAATAAGAACAATATAACAGATGTATTACATTTCTGAAGTTGGATACAAATATATATATATATATATATATATATATATTATATAAATATAATTATATATATATATATAAATATATATATATTTTTTATTTTTTTTTTTTTTTTTTCCAAAAAAACTAATAAATTCCAAGGATAAGTACTGAGCACCATTCCAGCAACTTACAGAGCAGCTTGTGTTGCAATGACTGCAAGAAATTATTTCAAATTTTTATTAAGCAAAGCTGCTCTTATTCTTGAGATTGATAAATAGGGGGAATAAGCATTCATATATATTGCATGTGTATATAATTATATATATATATATATAATATATATATATAAATATATATAAATATCTAAAATATATATATTATATATAAGATATATATTATATATATATTGTGTTACAGATGGAGAAGATTTCTAAAAGGATCAAAATACTTTATGTAACAGATATATGGTTTCTAAAGTGGACACAATAAGTATTATGTTTCAGATAGATGAGTTTCTAAAGTGGATAACAATATGTAATATGTAAAGACAGATGACGTTTCTAAAGTGATACAATGAGTAACATGTAACAAAATAGATGACGTTTCTAAAGTGGATACAATGAGTAATATGTAACAGATAGATGAGGTTTCTAAAGTGATAACAATAAGTAATACGTAACAGTAAGATGAGTTTCTAAAGTGGATACAAAAAGAATATTAACAGACAGATACGTTTTAATGGTAAATATGTAAATATGCAACAGTTTTAGATTAGGTCTCAAAAGTGGATACAATGATAATATGTAACAGATAGAGAGTTTCTAAAGTGAATCGATAAGTAATATGAAAAAATAATTGACTTTTCTAAAGTGGATGCAATTATAAGATGTAACAGACAGATGACGTTTCTAAAGTCGATACAATAAGTAATATGTAACAGACAGATGACGTTTCTAAGTGGATACAAAAAGGGTAAGATGTAACAGATAGATGACGTTTCTAAAGTGGATACAGTAAGTAAAATGTAACAATAGATGACGTTTCTGAAGTGGATACATGAGTAATATTACACAGATAGATGACGCTTCTAAGTGGAACAGATACACATTAGTAAAATTAGATAGATTCTAAAGTGGGTGCGATAAGTATTATGTAACGATAGATGAGGTTTGAGATGTATCAGTGGATACAATAAGTCTTATGTATCATTGAACAGACTGATCAGTTTTAAGAGGATGAAATAATAGTATGCAACAGAAAGACGAGGTTACCAAAGTAATGGAAGTTTAATTTCTGACAGAAGATGTGGTTTGAGATGTATAACATGGATATCAATAAGTCTTATGTATTATTGAACACACTGATTAGTTTTAAAGGGGATGCAATAGAGTATTATGTAACAGAAGACGAGGTTACCAAAGTAGACAGACGTTATTTTCTGACAAAAGGGATGAGGTTTCTACAGTGGATAAAATGCGTATTCTTTAAAGACAGATGATTTGTTTAGAAGAGGAACTGTGTATTTTACAACCGTTAGATTAGGTTCCAAGAGTGGGTACAGTGGTATTATGTAACAGACAGAATAGTTTGTTGTAAAGAAGCTGAAGTGTGTATTATACAACAGATAGATGAGGTTTCTACAGTGGATGTAATGTGTATTATCCAACAGACAGATGAGTTTATTCAATAGAAGATATGTGTATCTTATACAACAGACAGATGAGGTTTGGCAGTTGCTACAGTATGTATATTCACAGACATAAATGGCAGCAAAGCACTCCTTCCAGCTGTGCCTCTAACAACAGATCAAAAAGTAAAAGCGCTGAACATGTTCCTCCGAGTAACCAACTGGAATTCAACAAGGCATCATTTATGCTTACAATCTCGAAAATACTATGTCATGTTATATGAATGCCCTTTTATACAAGATCGAACAGCTCTTCTGGCTCGAAGAAATTTCTTCTCCCCTACCCACGGATTAATCAACAAAAACAAGCCCAGCTTACTCTTGACCAGATATCTGGAACTCCCTTCCACCGAGTCTATTAGATTATGAATACGTTAAAACTTTTCAAGACACATTTCCATGAGCATTTCATGTCTTAATAATTTGATTCTTCGGTTAAAATCATTAACGTCCATTCGCAAAGTTTTCTGTAAAGCATACTTTGAATTCACAGTCATAACATGTAACTGGTACCTACTCCAATAAATCGCTCACCCCCACTCCCGCTCTGTCCTACCATCCCTCTTCTTCTGCCCATACCTACCACCCCCCCTCCCTCAGACCTCTCTCTCTCTCTCTCTCTCTTCTCTCTCTTCTCTCTCTCTCTCTCTCTCTCTCTCTCTCTTTGACTTTTGTTTGATTGCTTGTTTGCTTTTCTTTCTCTTTGACCCCCACCATGTCATATCACGTTATGAACACTGTGCTTGTAGTGTTGCCCATGTTCTGACTACCCACCATTTTCATATCACGTTGATAACACTGTGCTTGTAGTGTTCATTTGCTGACCACCCACCATGTCAGTACACGTTTGATAACACGGCGTGTAGTGGCAGTCTGACCACCCCCATGTCAGTATCACGTTGATGACACTGTGCTTGATGTTTCTATGTTCTGACCACCCTCCATGTCATTATCACGTTGATGAACACTGGCTTGTAGTGTTGCTATGTTCTGACCACCCACCATGTCAGTATCACGTTATGACACTGTGCTTGTAGTGTTGCTATTCTGCCACCACCATGTCAGTATCACTGAGAAACTGTGCTTGTAGTGTTGCATGTTCTGACCACCCACCATGTCAGTATCACGTTGAGAACACTGTGCTTGTAAATGTTCTATTTACTGACCACCCACCATGTCAGATCACGTTGATAACACTTGCTTGAGTTTGCTATGTTCTACCACCACCATGTCAGTATCACGTTGATGAACACTTGCTTGTATGTGCTATCTTCAATTGTCAGTATGGATAAAACGTGCTGAAATCTATAGCGTGACAAGGACCATGTCAGTATCACGTTGAAAGACATTAGTTTTTGTATTGTTGCTTAGTGTCATTGTCAGTATGGATAATACGTGCTGAAATCATATATCTGACAAGACCATGTCAGTATCACGTGATGTAAACTGGCTTGTAGTGTGCTAATTTCATTGTCAGATGGATAAAACGTGCTGAAATCATATATGCGTGACAAGGACCATGTCAGTATCACGTTGATGAACACTGTGCTTGAGTGTTGCTATGTTCAATGCAGATGGATAATACGTGCTAATCATATATGCGTGACAAGGACCATGTCATATCACGTTGATGAACACTGTCTGAGTTGCTATGTTCCCAAATTGTCAGTAAGGAAAATACGTCGACATCATATAAGCGTGACAAGGACAGATTGAAGAGCCGGTTTTGGCCTAAAATCTCATCCTTGGGTATTAAAGATCTCCTCTCTCTCTCTGTTCTCTCTCTCCTCATCTTCTCTCCACTCTCTCCTTACTCTCCTCTCTCTCTAGTCACTCTCCTCGATCTCTCTCTCTCCTCTGGTTTGTCATTCTGTAGGTTTTTTCCTGTCCCCTTCGGAAACAGAAAATTTGATAATAATTATATGAGTATGATTGCAAATCTATTATGTACATTTTTTTTAGATTTTAATTATTTGAAAGCTTTAAAAAATGTTATCTATCCTTTATCTGTGTCATTATCTATACTTATCTGATTAAACTGTTTTTAACAATCACTTGCTGTTTAGCACTGTGTTAATGACATTATTTTGTACCTGTTTTATGTGATAACTCTGTTTCAAGTGGTTTATTCACAGCTTTGTTATATAACTGACTTCCATAAAAAAAACGCGAAAATTGAAAGGCTATTTTTCGGGTGAAAAGGGGGAATAAACAATTTGAATTGAACCATTTGGGGAAGTTGTTTGGGTCCAAGACTCACGTGCAGTAAAAAATTGTGTGAGCAACCATCATTCCCGGATTTGGGGGTTTAAAAAAAAATGGGACCGTGCCACCATGCAGAGCAAAGTTAACCAGCGACAAGTATGCAGGCTTGCAGGTCAGTAACGACTTGCCGTCTGAGCGGTACAGAGATGCCAAGACTAACGAGCAAGGAACGCAATCGTGCCCTAGCCATCTGGAGGCTGGTGGATGCCAGGCAGGTCGCCAACATCTTTAACGTCCCCCTCTCAACCATCTAATCGTCTGCAGCACCGCACGAGTCCCGTACCACTAGGGTCACCCGGGCCCGGCCGTCCTTGGCAACCCACAAAGAGAGGGTCTCATCGTTCGAACCCTCTGGGCAGGCCAGCTGCTACACTGCTCGACAGGCCGGAATCTCCCAACGAATCACCCACACTAGCTGCGGGATCTCAGGGAACGGCTGGATTTGCGTCCCACGAGGTCCTTTTTTTAAACAAAAAAAACCAAAACCTGTTACTGTCAAAAGACTTGAAATAAACCCCGTTTTAAAAAAGTTTACCCCTTCCGTGTCCCAAAAAAAACTTCCCCCACAAACACACAAAAATTGCCCCAAAAAACCAATAAAAACCCCCCAAAAACCTTGCCCAAAAAAACCCCCAAAAACAAACAAAAATTTGCACCACAAAAAACCCCAACTGCCCCAAACACACAAAAAAATTCCCAACCACAAAAAAACCCCTCCCCAAAACCCCACAAAAATTGCACCACATAAAACCAACTCCCCAACAAACACACCATACACCCCCAAATAAAACCAACTCCCCACAAACAAAACACATTGCACCACATAAAAACCAACTGCCCACAAACACACACTTTCCACCACAAAACCCCCAAACCGCCCCCAAACACACACAATTGCACCACAAAAAACCCAAACGGGCCCACAAACCACAAAATTGCACCACAAAAAACCAATTTGGAAATTTTTAAAATAAAAAACCATTTCAAACCACAAAAACCCCAAAACCCCCCGAAACAACAAAAACCCAATTAACACACACACACACACACACACACACGACCCACACACACACACACACACACACACACACAAAACCCCACACCCCCCTAACCCAAAAAACCAAACGGTTGGCGAAAAATCCACCCCGCAAAAGCAAAACACACCACACACACACACACCACACACCACACACACCCAACACACCACCACCAACCCCAAAAACCAAAAAAACCCACACCAACCAAAAAAACCCACACACACCCCCACAAAACACACACCCCAAAACCACCACCACTCCACCACCACACAAAACAAAACACACAAAATAAAAATTACACAAAAGAAACCCACGCAGGGGCGCACCACGCCCCGGCCCCCACACACACCCACACAAAAAACCACACACACAAACCCACCCCGCCACCCAAAACACACACACACACACAAAACACACACAAAACCAAACACACACACACCAACACATGTAGACACATGCATGCACACATACAAATACACAAACACACAAAACCCCGTGAGTATTAAAAAGGGTTTAGAAACAGAGACAATGTGTGTGTGTGGGGGGGGGGAGAGAGAGAGAGAGAGAGAGAGAGAGAAGAGGGGAAAAGAGAGAGAGAGGGGAAAAGAGAGAGAAAACAACAGAAGACAAAAAAGACAGACAGAAAACAAAAATTTAAAACAATGGGTCCCATATTGTTTTTTAAGGGAAAACTAAAAAAAAAATTGAAAACCAGTTAAAATTCGAAAAACTCACATTAATGCACGAGCATTTACGTTAAAAGGGGAAAAAAAGGGGTTAAAGGGCCCCATACCTTTGGGTTTTAAAGGGGAACAGTCCCATAGCCTTTTTTTTAAAAGGGGAAAACAGTCCCATACCCTTTGGGGTTAAATACAGCCCCCATGGCCCTTTAGGTTAAAGTTTAAATTCCCATAGCCTTGGGTTTTAAAGGGGTACAGTCCCATGGGCTTTTAGGTTAAAGGGTACAGTCCCCGTGGGCCTTAGGTAAAAGGGAACCGTCCCAAAGCCTTTGGGTTAAAGGGAAAAGGGCCCCATGGGCCTTTTTGGTTTTAAAGGGTTTAAATTTCCCTAGCCTTTAGGTCAAAGGGTACAGCCCCCATAGCCTTTGGGTTAAATTTAAAGCCCCATAGCCGGTTAAAAGGTTAAAAGGGTTTAAGGGCGGGTCCCTTAGCCTTGGGTTAAAGGATACAGTCCCGTAGACTTTAGGTCAAAGGGTACAGTCCCATAGCCTTTAGGTTAAAGGGTACAGTCCCATAGCCTTTAGGTTAAAGGGTACAGTCCCAAGCCTTAGGTCAAAGGGTACGTCCCATAGCCTTTAGGTTAAAGGGTACAGTCCCATAGCCTTTAGGTTAAATGGTACAGTCCCATAGCCTTTGGGTTCCAAAGAGTACAGTCCCTAGCCTTTAGGTTAAAGGGTACAGTCCCATAGCCTTTAGGTTAAAGGGTACAGTCCCATAGCCTTCGGGTTTAAAGGGTGCAGTCCCATTGCCTTTAGGTTAAAGGTTGCAGTCCCATAGCCTAGCATTCAGGGGTTCATCATGGGGCCCACCCCTCTCCTTCTGCTGCCCTGACCCTTTCCCAGAACTGAATCAGGTTCCTATTGACGGTCTGCAGACAGAGTTTTCAAGAAAAATAGACAGCCATCTCATATGTCTTCCTGTCTGTCTGTCTGTCTGTCTGCCCTGTCTGTCTGTCTCTCCTCTCTCTCTCTTTTTTCTCTTTAAGACAGACAGACAAACAGAAACACACACAGACACACACAGACACAGACACACACACACACACACACACACAAAACACACACACACACAACACACACACAACACACACACACACACACACACACACACACCACCCCACACCCCACAACACACACACACACACACACACACACACACACGCACGCACGCACGCACGGACGCACGCACACACACACACACACACACACACATGTTTCCCCACCTTACTGTAGAGTCAGAAGAAAGAGCAGTGAGTAAAGTCATTCTCAACGGGAAGACACAGAGTAGGATAACATTGTCTCCTCAACCATCCCCCTCATCTCCTGTTCCCTTCTGAACGGGAAGACACAGAGTAGGATAACATTGTCTCCTCAACCACCCCCCTCATCTCCCTGTTCCCTTCTGAACGGGAAGACACAGAGTAGGATAACATTCTCCCCTCAACCATCCCCCTCATCTCCCTGTTCCCTTCTGAACGGGAAAGACACAGAGTGGGATAAAATTGTCTCCTCAACCATCCCCCTCATCCCCGGTTCCCTTCTGAACGGGAAGACACAGAGTGGGATAACATTCTCTCCTCAACCATCCCCCTCATCTCTCTATTCCCCACCACTGGTGTGTGTCCGCCTCTTTTGGGGTGCTTTTTTCTCTGTATGTCTCTCTGTTTGTGCCTCTCTCTCTCTCTCTCTCCTCTCTTCTCTCTCTCCTCTCTCTCTCTCTTCCCCTCTCTTTCTCTCTTCTCTCTCTCTCTCTCTCCCCCCTCTCTCTCTCTCTCTCTCTCTCTCTCTCGCGAGAAGGCGTGTGCTGTCTGCCCTGTCTGTCTGTCTCTCTCTCTCTCTCTCGGGTCTCCCCTTCTCTCTCTTCTCTCTCTTCTCTCTCTCTCTCTCTCTTCTCTCTCGCGCGAGAAGGCGTGTGTCTTTCAGCATACTGTAAACAAAATGCTTCCTCTCTCTCTCTTTTCTCGTCTTCCCTCTCTCCTCTCCCCTCTCTCTCTCTTCTCCTCTCTCCCCCTCTCTCATTCTGTCTCTCTCTCTCTCTTTCTCTCTCTGTCTGTAGGGGTCTGCTGTCTGTCTCTCTCTCTCTGTTCTCTCTCCCTTTCTCCCCTCTCTCCTCTCTCTCTCTCCTCTCTCTCTCTCTCTCTCTCTCTCTCTCTGCGAGAAGGTGTTTTTTTTCAGCATACTGTACCACAAAAATGCTTCTTTCTTCTCTTCTCTCTCTCCTTTTCCCTCCCCTTCTCTCTCTCTCTCTCTCTTTTCCTCCCCTCCCCTCTCCTGTCTCCCCCCCTGTCTCTGTCTCCTCTCTCTTCTCTCTCTCTCCTCCTTTTCTCTCTCTCTTTGTAATTTAAATTGTCTTTCTATGTTTTAAACTGCCCTTTCTGTGTGATTTTTTTATTTTTATTTTGGGCCCCAAAAGCCCCCTTTAAAAAAGGGTCAGGTATCTTTCAATTTGCCCTGTGTCAGGGGCGCGCGCGCGCGCGCGCACGCGCGGTGTGTGTGGTGTGTGTGTGTGGTGTGTGGGTGTTGGGGGGGGGGGTATTGGGCGTGTGTGTGTGGGGTGTGTGAAATGTGGGTGTGTGTTTTGGTGGGTCGTGCGGGCGTTTGTGTGTGTGTGTGTGTTTTTGTGGGGGGTGCTTGCTTTGCGTCCCGTGCGTCCCGTGCGTGCGTGCTTTGCTGTGTGTGGGGTTTTGGTTCGTTTTTTAAATTTTAAAGTTACCCATTTTTAACGTGATCTTAGACAAAAAAACAGACAAAACAAAACAGGCATCAAAAAAATTTAAAGAAAAAAACGAAAACACATGAAAAGGGGGCCGGGTGGGGGGTAGTCGGTGTGTGTGGGGGTGTTTTGGGGGGGGGGGGGGGGGGGGGGTTTTTAAGTGTGTGTGTTTTTTTAAAAAAATGTCTTAAAAAGGGAAAGTTTTTGGAGGAGTGAAATATACAATCTTTCATGCATAGTCTATTTAGTTAATGGATACCAATAAGGGACTATCACATTAACCCCTTTTCTAATTCCGGAAATAAAGGAAAAAGGCTTTAGCCGGGGATTCTATCTGAACTTTTTTAAAAAAAAAAACTTTTTAAATATTGAAATAATAGAAAAAAAAATCAAACAAATAAACTCGAGAATAAAAGAAAAATGTCCAACTGGACTTTTAAAAAATTGCCCTAAAAAATTCTATAGCCCCCCGCTTCTTTTCCCAAAAATGCCCCAAAAAATTCGCGATTGAGGGGTTTCAAACTTAATAACCAAATGGTAAATTTTTCTGGTAATTCTAAAAGGAAGATAAAACATGGAATACTGAAAATTATTATGGCCACAAATCAAGGGGACTTTTTTTACAATATTTTTTTTTGGTATGAAATTCAATCTGAGTCAAAAAGACCGGACTCTTAAAAAGGTCTTTCCCTTTTGGGTGGGATTGGGGTCCCGTTTTATATTTTCAAGTTCTTAAATTTTTTTCCCTTGGGGGGGCCTTTGTTTTTGGACACTTTTGTCTTCCTATCACCGAACCCCATGATGCTTTACCAAAAAGGGCTATAATTTTCATACGGGGAAACGGAATATTTTTTTTGGGGGGAAACCTTTCCCTTTAGCTGCACCTTTTTTGGGCTAACCGATAAACCCTTTTCTTTTGGCTGTAAACCACAATGTGAGGGAACCCAAACAAAATTTAAAATGGGAAGAACCCGTAAAGAAAAAAAATAAATTAAATGGAATACCCTCGATATCATTTCCCCTCTCACTCTTGTGGGAAAATATTTTAAAGTTTTGTAAGACAAAATTTTGAATGGGACAAAAAATAATATTTGATAATCGAATTTGGAAAAGTAAAAAGATATTTCAGTCCCAAAAATTTAAGGGCAATTAGCCCCTGCGGGTGAATACAGAAAAATTTTTTCCCCAAAATTGTTCGATTTCTTTTTTAAAAATGGGGAATAATAAATAAAAACCCCTGAAAAGGGGGTTTAAAATTAAGAACCGTCTGTATTTTTTTAAGTTGTTTTATAAAATTTTTCGTTTATATTGCCTTGACTATTTTGGGGCACATGGCCCCATCACTTTTCCTTAAATGTGTTAATTAATATCAAAAATTACCCTTACTAAGCCCCCTTTGGGGAAATTACGGGGAACTCGTTTGGGGAGCTACTTTTTTGGGGTTCAACACCGCATCGGGAAAAAAGGGGTGACTATGGAGCCTATATTTTTTTAACAGAGTAAAAAACTCTGGCTCGTTTTTTGGGAAAATGTATTTTTTTTTTTAAAACCCTTTTCCCTTTGAACATGAATTTTCCCGGTTTTTTTAAACCCTTTAAAATATATATTTTGCTGAAGAAGTTTAAAATTTTGGAAAAAGGGAAAAAATTCCTTTTTTCTGTGTTTTTTTTTAAAGGTTGGGGCTTTGGGGGACAACACCGACAGCTATCTTATAAGCTTTGTATCAAATGCTTTGCATTTTTTGTTATCAAATTTTTTTGGAGCTGAAAAGAATATTTCCTGAGGTAAGAAAATTTTTGATTCAGGGAGCGCGTTGCAAAATGAATAATTCCCTTATATCTTTTCCCCAGGGACGGGAAATTATCTTTTTTTAGAAAATTTAAAATCCTCTTCTGGTTTTGGGGCCAAAGTTTTTTCCAAGGGTGGGGTTCCAATTCAATTTAGAAGTAAAATGGTTTTAATCCTAGAAATTTAACAACTTTTTATATTAAAGGGGCATTCCATTTTAGGAAAAGGGGGAAAGGGGGTTTGGGATCATACCCAGGGGTTGAAGAAAACCCAAAATGCGTTTTTTCATATAAAAGGGTTTAGTCCGTTTTCAATCATGTATTTGCTGATTTTGTTTTGTTCATTTTGAAAAACCCTTTTTAATATAGTAAAAATTGATCAAATTTGGGTGAAAGGGCTTTTTTAGAGTTTTTTTCATCCATTGCAAAAATTTATCCCCATAAGGGGGGGAAATCGGGAAATTTTTTGAGACCACTTTTGGAAGATCATGCATCAAAAAATTTTAAAAGGGTTGGGGCTATTACACCCCCCTGTGGGGTTCCCCTTTTGTTTAAGCTTTTTATTAGAGTAGGGATTTAAACCCAACCCTTTTTTTTGTATTGTTTTTTCACTTTAAAAAAAAACCTTTATATTTTTTATACCTCCCAACCCGAAAAGGGCCCAATTTTTTCTTATTTTTTTAGAAGTTTTAATGCCCAAATTTGGGGCATATCCTTTTTAAGTCAAAAAAAGTGGAATTATTTTTTTTACCCTGAAAACTGTGTGTGTGTGTGTGGTGTGGTGTGTGTGTGGGGTGGTGTGTGTTGTGTGTGTGTGTGTGTGTGGTGTGTGTGTGTGTGTGTTGTTTGTGTGAGGTGTGTGTGTAAGTGTGTTTTATATATATATATAGATATATAAAATATATAATATATATATATATATATATTTTAAAAATAATATATATATATATTTTTTTTATTATAAATTATATATTAATATTTGTGGGGTTTTGGGGGGGGGGTTTTTGGGGGGGTGTTGGTGTGTGTTGGCTGTTTACATGTGTGTGTTTTTGGGGTGTAAACTATTATATATACATATATATATATAAAATATATATAATATATATATATTTTTTATAATATATATATTATATATATATATATAAAGTTTAAAATATGAATTTTTAAATGGAAGTGTGTGTGTGTATGGTGATGTTTTTTCACTTCCATTTTAAAATCACATTTTAAAATCATATTTTAAACTGTTATGTCCCCTCCCTATTTGGTTGAGCATTTTAGGAAAACCTTTAGTGGTCTTGTAACTCTTAAATTTTATATTTTTGTGTGTGTGGGGTGGGGGGTGGGGTGTGTGTGGGTGGGGGTTTTGGGTTTTTTTGTGGGGGGTTTTGGGGGTGTGTTTTGGGGTGTGTGTGTGTGTGTGGTTGGGGGTGTGTGTGTGTGGGTGAGTGTGTGTGTGTAGGTGGGGGTCCCTAGTGCAGTTTTCGCCTTGCATGCAACAGTTATCAGCATTTGGCCCCATTTTTTCCCGAAACCCCGGAATTTCCCGTAAATGAAGTCATTTCACTTGATTCACACCCATCCCCATCTTTCTGTAACAAAGCAGAAAACAGCACGCGCGCGGGACGGCCCCGCACACACAAACACACAACCAAAAACACACACACACACACACACAAACCCCAACACACACAAAACACAACACAAACACACACACACCACAACCCCACACACACACACACACACACAACAAATTTTGATGTTTTAAACCCAAAACCCGTCTGCATTTTTGTCGGGTTTTTTTTGAGGGTTTTTTTTTGTTTTTTTTTTTTGTTGTTTTGTTTCTCTCCCCCCATTCGTGTGTTTTGTTGTGGGTGTGTGTTTTTTTTGTGTGTGTTGTGTGTGTTTTGTGTGGTGTTTGGTTTTTGTGTGTGTGTGTTGTGTGTGTGGGTGCACGGGACGAAAATAAGAGAAAGATTAAAAAGGGGAGACAGACCAAAAGAAGACTTCAAATTAGGATTTTCACAGTATTTTCTTAAAATTGTGTGGATTGTGCTTCCCCCCCTCTTAATGTTTAAAAACTTACATGATTTAAAAACCAAGGCCCTTTTTTTGGGGAAGTTGTTTTTGTAGGCGATGGGGGTTTCTTTAAAACCCACTGTAGAGGGGCCCGGGCAGAAAAAAAAAAATAAGGGTCAATCCTTTTATGCCTCCATGTGTGCTTGGGGAAAATGAATGAATGGTTAGAGGAATGGGAAAAGAGATTTACAGTGACAATGGCTTTTATTAAACACCTGAACACTTTGGAGTCACCTGGGAAAAAAATGATTTTGAGTTGGTGAAAGGAATGAAATGAGATGACGTGACAATGGCTTGTATCTTTCACCGGAAAAACCCCTTGGGGGTCACCCGGGTGCTTTTTAACAAAGACCGGGCACGGGAAAACTTTTCATACAGGGTGGGTCAAACGGTAGGGCTGTTTTTTTTTACCCCCACAGAGGCAGCCCACTCCCCCTCTTCGAGGGCAGAGGGTATGAATTTTCACACTTTTAATTCCACCCCAGAACACTGCTATGCTGGGCGAACAAAAACCCCATTCGTTTCTTTTTTTTCCATTTTATGACTCTGGCCCCCGGGATCAGTAAATGGGGTGACTTCCCCCGCCCAAATACAGAGGGCTCCCTTTTTTTTGCTCCATTCCATTTCATTTACTCTGTCCCGCATCAGTAATGTGTACTCATTCTGGCTTCATTCCCCTTTCATGACTGTGTCCAGCATCATTTCCTGTGTGCTCCATTCTGTCTCCTTCCCCCTTTCAGGGCTCTTTCCAGAACAGTTTCAAAATGTGGGCTCCTTCTGGGGCTTCATTCCAAATTTTATGACTCTGTACAGCATCAGTACATGTGTGGGCTCCCGGGATCAGTACATGTGTACCCCCTTTTGTGCTCCTTTTCCTTTTTATGCTCTGTCCAGCATCAGTACATGTTTTGACTTCCCGCATAAATACATTTTGGACTCCAGCATCAGTACATGTGGGGACTCCATTCTGTGCTCCAATTTCCCTTTTTAACCTGTCCAGCATCAGTAAAATGTGTGATCCATTTTTGTGCTCCATTCCCCTTCCATGTCAGTACATTTTGGGCTCCATCTTTAGTACAGGGGGTGACTCCATTCTGCCTCCATTTTCCCTTTTATGCACATAAAATGTGTGAAACCCCGCCTTTAAATACATTTTGACTCCCTTCGTGCACCTTTTCCCTTTCAGACTGGTCCCGCATCAGTTCTAAATGTGACTCCTTTTTGGGGCTCCATTCCCCTTTATGACTGTCCCACAATACATGTTTTGACTCCTTTTTGGCTCCATTCCCTTTTATGATCTTTCCCCGGGATCAATACATGTTGACTCCCCGCATCAGTAATGTGGGCTTTCCTTTTTTGTGCTCCATTCCATTTCAGGGCTCTGTCCAGCAAACAGTACATGGGTGACTCCCATTTTAAAACCCCTATATTTGGTTTTCGTTTCTACAGAGGGAATTTTTTGTTCAATTGCATGACAATTTTTTGTTGAAAAAGTCCATCCACAGCCCGCTACACCCCCGCAACAAAAGAAAAAAAGTTCTTTTGTTTGTTCAATTAGACAAACATTCTGGCCAAAAAATTTAACAACCCAAACTGTCCTTTTAACAACAGAGAAATCATTATAGAATCTTCTCTCTATTAAGAATCAACGTGATTGCATGTACATGTGTGGGATGTGACTGATAAGATAAGATAAAGATAATGTTGGTTTTAGCCCCGCCCACCGGGAAAGGGCCACATCAGGCTGAACCCCGTTTTAAAAACAAATCACCCTTTAAATTAAAAAAAAAAAAAAAAAATTTCAAACATCCGTTAAATGGGCCCTCGTCTACAAAGCAAACCCGGGAAACTTTGTTAAAAATCTTTCTGCCGTCAAATCTTAAATCAGATGAAAAATGTTAATCTCTCTCAAAAACTCAAGAATCACGTCTGGCGGGACACCCCTGAACAGGATCTTCATGGACTCCGCTGTAAAATGTTTGTGTCTCACATCGTGCAAGTCCCAAGACTCTAAAAGAACATGTTTCATTGTGAATGGCGCATTACATGGAATGCACCACGGAGCTTCTTCACTCTTTAAAAGGTAAGAATGGGTAAAATACGAATGGCCGGTGTGCAGCCGGCACAGAACCGTTTCCTCTTTACGACCACCTGACGTAGATGGGAGGAAGTCCTTAAGGTTTGGACGGATCTGAAAGAGTTTGTTATTCGTCTGTGTGTTCCAATCCTCCTGCCAGAGGTCTCTCACATAATCGTTAATTTTGGGTTTCACATCTGAGCAGGGGATATAAGTGTTGGACAGTTTCTCTCTTGTGGCATTTTTGGCTAAACGATCAACCATTTCGTTCCCGCCGATGCCAACATGACCAGGAACCCAAGCGAGAGTAATGTTGTAATCGTCCGCCTTCAACTTGCTAAAAAGTTCAAAAAAAGTAAACGTTCTGGATGCTGAAGGTTGCGGCCAGCTATGGCCTCCAAAGCTGACAGCGAATCCGACAGAACCAGAAAGTCCCTCTCGAAGAATGTGAGATTATCTTCAAAGCCAGTACCAGAGCAGTAAGTTCAGCAGAATAGACAGAAGCATCTGAATGTATATGTTCCAACAGTATCTGAGAAGGAGCCCCAGGGCAGTAGGCTGCACAGGCCACTCCATCCTCAGACTTGAACCGTCAGTGAAAACTTTTTGATAGGATGGGAATTTCAAACAGAGGTCAGCATACAATGCCTTGTACGCCAGAGAGCTGGTAGACTCTTTGCGAAAAGCTGCAAGATCGAAACGAATCTCTGGTGTGAAAAAGGTCCACGGAGGTTGATCCGGAAACTTGGAAAAATCGGACACAACTCCTAGGTCTACACCTGCATTCCGCACGTGAGGCTGCATACGAAGACCAAACGGCGGAATACATTTCGGGTTGTTTTCAAACTTACTTTGGAACGGAGGGTCAAAGACACAGTCATAGGCAGGGTTTTCTGGTTCTGAGAACAGTCGGATATTAATAATTCAAAGACAGTTTCAGCCTGCGGTTGGACAGTGAAGGTTCACCCGCCTCTGCGTACAGGCTGTACACAGGGGTGGTGCGGAACGCTCCAAGACAGAGACGAAGCCCTTGATGGTGGATAGGGTCCAAGAGTTTGAGGTAAGACGGTCTTGCGGAGCCGTAGACAGCACAACCGTAGTTCAGTTTGGAACGGACCAAGGCTCTGTAGAGGTGCAGCAAAATTTTCTTATCAGCGCCCCAGTCGGTGTGCGCTACGACCCGCAGAATATTCAGTGCTTTCTGGCAAGCAGTTTTGAGATGTTTGATGTGGCTGAGAAAGTTAAGTTTCTGGTCAAAAATGACTCCCAGAAATTTGGCCTCTTTAACAGCTGGAATGGGAGATTTCCCTACTTGAAGTTCAGGATCTGGAAAAAACTGACGGAAATTATGGAAGTGAATACACTGCATCTTTGTTGGAGAAAAGGTGAAACCGTTTTCATCCGCCCCCCGATGGATTTTATCTACGCAAAGTGGAGCCTGCGCTGGACACTCGGGTACAGGCTTCCAGTTGCGTAGACAGCAAATTCATCCACAAACAATGAGCAGTCTGAGCCCTGCTGAACTGATTGAACAATGTTGTTGATTTTAATACTAAAGAGGGCAGGAGACAGTATGCTCCCCTGTGGAACACCTAACTCCTACTCGTGGACATCAGAGAGAGTGGTGCCAACCCGGACTGAAACTGTCGTTCTGCCAAAAAATTTTGAATAAAAGCGGAAGATGACCTCGAAAACCCAGATCGTGGAGATCATGAAGTATCCCCGACTTCCAGGTGGTATCGTAGGCCTTCTCTAAGTCGAAGAAAATTGCCACTGCATGCTGTCTGTTCAAAAAAGCGTTCCGAAGTGTAGATTCCAGACGAATCAAATGGTCAACGGTAGTCCGATGTTTGCGGAAACCACACTGTTCTTTCGCCAAAAGGCCATCGGTTTCAAGTTTCCACATGAGCCTAGCATTGACCATTTTTTCCATCAATTTACAAACACAGCTGGTCAAAGCTATGGGACGGTAATTTGAAGGATTAGAAAGATCTTTTCCAGGTTTGGGGATGGGAATAATGAGGGCTTTTCGCCAAGAGGGTGGAAAAAAACCTGTAGTCCACACATGGTTGTAGACCTGTAGCAGTATGTTCAGACCTTCTAGCGGAAGATGTTTCAACAGCTGATAATGGATTTCATCTATACCTGGAGAGGAATCGCTGCAAGAAAGCAAGGCAGATTTCAGCTCGTTTAACGTGAAAGGAAGATTATAGTCTTCCATGTTGTCGGACGAAAAGTTGCAGGGTGATTTTTCTTTAAGGGCTTTGTTTTTGACAAAAGTGGCTGATTTGTTAGAAGAGGAGGAATTCTTTTCAATGGTTGAAGCCAGCAGATTAGCAACTGCTTTCTTCTCTGTTATTAAAGAATCCGAAAACTTGAGATGGTTCACAGTGGGACAGGTGTTCTTCCCTTTGATTTTCTTAATGATGTTCCACACCTTTTTTCTTGGAAGTTTTTGATGTCAGCCTGGAGCAGAAACTTCTCCAGGACCGACGTTTACTGATTTTAAAAGTGTGTCTTGATTTAGCACGGAGTTTCTGATGGGCTCGAGCGTTGGGACCCGAAGGTCGTTGGTATACCTGACGCTGAGCCCGTTTTCGAACTTTGGAAATTTGTTGGCATTCTGAATCGAACCAGGGTGTTTTTGGCATTTGAAGTTTATCGGAAGACACTGGAATACAGGCTTTAGCACATTTGATCATAGTGTTTGTCAGAGATTCAGCTGGGTCCGGACTCTGAAAAAAATCAGTGTCCTGGAATTCCTTAGAAATAGTGGCTGCAAATATATCCCAGTTTGCTTTCTTATAATTTAGATGTTGAGAGACAGAGACGTGTTCAGTTATGACGGGTTGTAAAAGACAGGGAAATGGTCATTCCGTGCAGATCGTCATGGACAGACCACTCATAGTCCAGGACCAGCGAGGGGTCACAAACCGACAAATCTAAACACGAAAGTGAACCTGTAGAAGAATGGAGGTAAGTTGCAGATCCGTCGTTCAGACAACACAAATCCAAATCCGAAAGGACATCCTCAATTAGCAGACCTCTGGATGACGTACTGACACTACCCCAAAGAGGATTGTGACCGTTAAAGTCACCCAACAGCAAAAAAGGTCGAGGAAGTTCTCTTATCAGACTGACAAGGTCCTGACGACAAACTGGGACTGAAGGAGGTAGATAAAGGGAACAGATCGTCACAGTCTTGTGGAGAGTGACTCTCGCAGCTACAGCTTGAAGGGAGGTAGACAGAGCGACAGGACTATACAGCAGAGTTTTATGTAGGAGAAGGGCAACACCGCCCGACAGTCCCAACGTGGATGGTTGTGCAGGTTTTGAAAGAATATTTAAAGCCAGAAAGAGTAAAGGTCTTCTGGCTTTGAATTTGAGTTTCCTGAAGAGCCACGACGGAAGGTTTTATAGATTGACACAAAAGCTGCAGCTCCTCGAAGTTGGAATTTAGTCCACGGATATTCCAATGGAATATTGTACTATCCATGGTGCAGAGGGCGAAAAGGAGAGAGATCAGGTCATCTCCTCATCAACATCTGCTTCCAATGGAGTGAATTTGTTGCTTAATTTCACTGGACTGTGGCCTTCAGACCTGCTGGCAGACTTGCCAACAGGTGAAGAAGGTCTGGATTTGGGAGACGGTGGAGGTTTTCTTCCTCATCTCCACCATCTCCACACTGGGTTGAACTCCCTTGCCCGCACGGGCACTGGACAGAGGAGTTCGAGGTAGGGGTGCTGGTTTTTTAATCTGCCCAGCAGCAGATGTTGTAGACTGCTGGGCAGTCTGAGGGGTGGCGGATTTTTGCCTCCACCAGGGGCAGTCACTTTGGGCTGGGAGGTGGTGGACCTGCTTCCACCAGAGTTGACAGTTCTTCCTTGCAGTGTCTTGGAAAAGATAAATTCATCAGTCTGGCAGCAGACTGACCGAGTGGAAACTTTCTTTACGGCAAAGCATACGAAGATGCTGTGGGCGTCTGACTTCCCACAACCTGTTTGTGGGCCTCAAAAAAGGAGATTTTCTTTTCAGTTTCCAAAGAGGGCAGTTTCGTGAAGAGGAGGGATGGTCGCCACCGCAGTTAGCACAATGGGCCGGATCTTTACACGGCCCATCATGGGTTGCCTTGCAGCAAACACCGCACACCTCCTGCCCAGAACAGCGGTCTCTGACATGGCCAAACCTCTGGCATCGGAAGCACCTCAATGGGGACGGAACATATAACTGAACACGAACGTTTAGGTAGCCAACTTTGATGACCGGAGGCAGCACAGGGTTGCAGAAGGTCAGAAAGAGGGTGTTGGTGGCCACTCTCTCTGAACCTTTCTTTACCGTCACCCTGCGCACCTCCGTCACACCCTGGGAAGCCATTCCGTCAATTTCTGCTCTGAGACACCTGTTAACTCTCGACAGCGAATACACCTTTCGACGAATTCAACTGTTTATGGGGAGTCACCTTGATCTCCTGTCTACTAGTTTTGTTGCCCTCAACAGCTGTTCAGATTGCTTTTGTGATTTACATTGAATAAGAAACGAGCCATTCCTCACCTCTTGAGACAGTCCTGCAAACCTTAAACTTTGTATGGCAAACTCGAGGAGGGTCTTCGCTCCGTCCCTCATCACGAGCGCAAACTCAACAATACACATTGATCACATTAAAATCAACATGCCCACAAGAACACACCCACACATTGCCACCACCATACGACCCCCCCCCCCCCCCCAATGCCCCCAAACAACACCATTGCACCACATAAAATCAACCTGCCCCACAAAAAACACACACATACACATTTGGCAACCACATATAAAATCAACTGACCACAAAACACCACCATACACATCTGCACCAATAAAACCAACTGCCCACCAACACACACATTGCACCCACATAAAATCAACTGCCCACAAAACACACACATTCCACCACATTAAAACAACTGCACCACAAACCACACACCAACCACATTGCATTCACATAAACCAACTGCCCACAAACACTCAATTGACCACATAAAAACCAACTGCCCACAAAACACACACACATTGCCCACATAAACCACTGGGAATATGTTCTGAACAATAAACTGCTTGCTTATATTAATGCAACACACACCAACACACACCCACCACACACCCCACACACCACACACCACACACACCACCAACACACCACAACACACGGCACGCACGCACGCACGCACGCACGCACGCACGCACGCACGCACACACACACACAACACACACACGCACGCACGCATGCACACCCCACCACACGCACGCACGCATGCACGGCGCGGCACGATCGCACACACGCACACACACACTCTCACACACACACACACACACACACCACTCACCACCACAACACACACACACACACACACACCTCACACACACACACACACATAATACAATATATACACACATGCATGGCACGCACGCGCTCACGCGCGTGCGCACACACACACACACACACACACACACACACGCGCAGCGCAACACACACACACAACACACACACACACACACACGAACCAACACACACAATGTAGACACATGTGGCACCACATACAATACCCCCCCCCCCCCCACACAACACCCCCACACGTGGAGTATATATAAAGGTAGAAACAGAGACAATGTGTGTTGTGTGACGAGAGAGAGAGAGAGAGAGAGATGGAGGAGGTAGAGATGAGAGAGAGAGAGAGAGAGATAGAAGAGTGAGAGTGAGGGAGAGAGAGAGGAGAGAGAGAGAGACAGACAGACTGGACAGACAAGACAGACTGACAGACTGACAGACACAGATTTATCAATGGGTCGCCATATGCTTTTAGGAATCTACAATGAAAATGAGAAACCAGGTCATTGCGACAAACTCACATTAATGCTACAGTAGCATTTACGTTTAAATGGTAAAGCCCCATAGCCTTTAGGTTAATAAGGTACTGTCCCATAGGCCTTTAGGTTTACAGGGTACAGTCCCATGGCCTTTAGGTTAAAGGGTACAGTCACATAGCCTTTAGGTTAAAGGGTACTCAGTCCCAGGCATTTAGGTTAAAGTTTAAACTCCCATAGCCTTTAGGTTAAAGGGTACAGTCATAGCCTTTAGGTAATGGGTACAGTCCGTAGCATTTAGGTTCATGGGTTACAGTCCCATAGCCTTTTGGTTAAAGGGAAAGTCCATAGCCTTTGGTTAAAGTTTATAAGTCCCTTAGGCCTTTAGTCTCAAAGGGTACAGGTCCCCATATCTTTTAGGTTTAAAGTTTAAATGTCCCATAGCCTTTTGGTTAAAGGGTACAGTCCTAGCCTTTAGGTTTAAAGGATACAGTCCCGTAGACTTTAGGTCAATGGGTACAGTCCCATTGCTTTAGGTTTAAAGGGTACAGGTCCATAGCCTTTTGGGTTAAAGGGTACCGCTCCATAGCCTTTAGGTCAAAGGGTTCAGTTACCTAGCCTTTAGGGTTAAAGTGTACGTCCCATAGCCTGTTGTTAAAATGGTACAGTTTCCATAGCCGTTAGGTCAAGAGGACTGTCCCATAGCCTTTAGGGTTAAAGGGTTTACTACAGTCCTAGAATTTAGTTAGAAGGGTACAGTCCATAGCCTTCAGGTTAAAGTGTTTGCCAGTCCCTTTGCCTTAGGTTAAAGGTTGCAGTCCATAGCCTAGCATTCAAGAGGTCATCATGTGCCCACCCTCTCCTTCTGCGCCCTGATCCTTCCCAGAAATGAATCATGATTCCTATTGACGGGTCTGCAGGGGACAGAGTTTTCAAGATAAAATAGACAGCATCGCATATGTCTTCTCTGTCTGTCTGTCTGTCTGTCTGTCAGTCTGTCTGTTCTCTCTCTCTCTCTTTTTTTCTCTTTAAGACAGACAGACAAACAGAAACACACACAGACACACACACTGACACCAGACATCAACACACACACTACACAATCAACACAAACACACACACTAACACACACACACAACCACTCACACACACACACACACACACACCACACGCACACACACACACAAACACACACACCACACACACTCACACACACACGCACGCACGCACGCACGGACGCACGCACACACACACACACACACACTCACATGTTTCCCCACCTTAATGTAGAGTCAGATTAAGAGCAGTGAGTAAAGTCTTCTCAAACGGGAGTCACAGAGTAGGAGAACATTGTTCCTCAACCATCCCACCTCATCTCCTGTTCCCTTCTGAACGGGGGAAGACACAGAGTAGGATAACATTGTCTCCTCAACATCCCCCTCTTTCCTGTTCCCTTCTGAAGGGTAAGAACAGTGGTAGGATAACTTCTCCCCTCAACCTTCCCCCTCATCTCCTGTTCCCTTCTGATAGGGAAGACACGAGTGGGATAACATTGTTCCTATCATCCCCTCATTCCTGTTCCTTCTTACGGGAAAGACACAGAGTGGGATAAACATTCTCTCCTCAACCATCCCCTCTTCTCTATATTCCCCCACCATGGTGTGTGTCCGCCTCTGTGTGTGCTTTTTTCTTTCTGTATGTACTCTCTGTTGTGCTCTTTCTCCTCTCTCTCTCTCTCTATCTCTCTCTCTCTCTCTCTCTCTTCTCTCTCTCTTCTTCTCTCTCTCTCTCTCTCTATCTCTCCTCTTCTCTCTCAGCGAGATGGCGTGTTTGTGTCTGTCTGTCTGTCGGTCTGTCTCTCTCTCTCTCTCTCTGTCTCTTCTCTCGTATCTCTCTCTCTCTCCTCTCTCTCTTCTCTCTCTCTGCGCGAGAAGGCGTGTGTCTTTTCAAGAATATGTAAACAAAAATGCTTTCCTCTCTCTCTCTACTCTCTCTCTCTCTTCTCTCTCTCTCTTCTATTTCTCTCTCTCTCTTCATTTGTCTCTCTCTCTCTTTTCTTCTTCTGTCTGTGTGTCTGTCTGTCTGTCTCTCTTCTCTCTGTCTCTCTCCCTTTTCTCTCTCTCTCTTCTCTCTCTCTCTCTCTCTCTCTCTCGCTCTCTCTGCGATGGAGGTGGTGTCTTTTCAGCATTACTGTACACAAATGCTTCTTATTCTCTTCTCTCTCTCTGCTCTCTCTCTCTCTCTCTCATCTCTCGCTCTCGCTCTCTCTACTCTCTCTCTCTCTCTGTCTCTCTCTGTCTCTGTCTTCTCTCTGCCCTCTCTCTCTCTCTCTCTATCTCTCTCCTCTCTCTGTTTTATATTATGGTACTTTCTATAGCTTTAGGTCTTTTCTGTGTGATTATGTTATGTTTATGTTGGCCCACTAGCTCCCTCAAAAGGTCAGGTTTCTTTCATTGGTCTGTGTCAGCGCGGCGCGCGCGCGCCGACGCGCACGCGAGCCGTGTGTGTGTGTGTGTGTGTGTGTGTGTGTGTGTTGTGTGTGTGTGTGTATGTGTGCGTGTTGTGTGTGTGTGTGGGTTTGTGTGTGTTGTGTAATGTGTATGTGTGCGTGCTGTGAGTGTGTGTGTGGTGTGTGTGTTGTGTGCGTGCTTGTGCGTTGCGTGCGGTGCGTTTGCGTCGCGTGAGTGCGTGCGTTGTGTGTGTGTGTTCGTTCGTCGTTAATTTAATGGTCTATCACACTTTGCAGTGATCATAGACAAAACAACTGACATCGAACAGGAACAAACCAATAAAGACAAAACAAGAAAAACAATGTAAAAAGGGGCCGGTGTGTGTATGTCGGGGTGTGTGTGTGTGTGTGGGGGGGGGGGGGGGGGGTATAAGTGTGTGTGTTGTTTTAAAAAATTGTCATTAAATGTTGAAAGTGTGGAGGTAGTGTAGTATACGAATCTTTGCATGCATTGTATATTTAGTTATTGAGCTACCCAATAAGTGACTATCACATTAACCCCATTCTAAGCTACCGGCATAACGGTTAAACTGCTTTAGCAATGGATTTCATATCTGAACATTTTTAAAGAAAAAAACGTTTTTTTTAACTATGAAATATAAGAAAAGAAATCAAACAAATAACTCGAGAATCAAAAGTAAATGTCCAAACTGGACTAGTAACCAATTGCCCTACCAACTTTCTATAGCCTTCGCTTTCGTTCCAAAATTGTCCCAAAAATTCGCCGATGATGGTTCAAACTTTAATTAACCTATTAGGTAAATTTTTTGAGTAATTCTGCAAAGAAGATGACATGGAATACTGTAATTATTATGGCACAAATGCAAGTGACTTTTTACATTTTTTGTTTTGTATGCATCAAGTCTGAGTCTAAAAGATCGACTCTTCAAGGTCGTTTCCTGGGTGGAGATTGTGTCCCGTTTTATATTTTACAAGCTTCTTTAAAGAATTTTTCTTGTTGTCCTTTGTTATGTTGGACACTCTTTTCTTTTGTCTTCCTATCACGAATCCATGATGCTTTACCTATAATGGCTATATTTTTCATACAAGGATAACGGAATATTGATTTTTGTTAAAGCTCTTTTCCTTAGCTGCACAATTTTTGGCTAACCGATAACCTTTCGTTTGCTGCTAAAACACAAATGTGATGGAATCCAACAATGTCAATAGAAGAAACCACGATAAAGACAATAAATGACTTATAATGGTATAGCTCAGATATCATTTGCCTCTCACTTTGTGTGAGATTATTTTATAAGCTTGTAAGACAGATTTTGAATCGACACAAATAATATTTGATATATCGAATATGGAAAGTAAGGAAGATAAGTTCTGTGCATAATAATATGCAATTAGCTATGCTGTGAATACAGAGAAATTTTTCCCATTGTGATACGATTTCTCTATTTTTAATGACGGGAATAATATAAAGGCAGCACCTTGATATTTGGTTTTCAGTAGAGAACGTCTGGATATATTTTAAGTTGATTTTTTATAATTTTCGTTTTTATGTGCTTGACATATGTTGGCAGCATGGTCCATCACTTTTCCTTAATAATGTGTATAATTAAAGATCGAATTTAGCCTTACTAAGTCCCATGAGGTATATTACTGTAACTCGTTTGTGGAGCTACTGTTTCGGGTTTCAACACCAGCATCTTGTAAATAATTGTGAACGTATGAGGAGCCTATAGTTTTTACCAGAGTCAAAACTCTGTGCGCGCTTTGTTGAAAATGTATTTCTGATTTTAAAACTGTTTCTTGATTCATTGGAATTTTGCGTTGAATGACTCCTTAATATATATTTGCTGAAGCAAGTTTAATATTTTCCCGGGCCCCACCCAGGCAAAGTCCTATTTCTGTGGTAGGTTTTTTATTGTTTTGAGGCATTGACAGGGACACCGAATAGCTATCTTATAAGCTTTGCTAGCGATGCTTTGCATCTTTGTTATCATAATATTTTGGAGCTGAAAAGTCTATTCCTGTGCGTAAGATAAATTTTGATTGATCTCACGAGCGCAGTTTGCTAAATGAATATAGTACCTTACTATCTTTTCCCCCACGACTGTCAATTTCTTTTTAGTTTAATTTAATTCCTCTTCATGCTTTTTGTGAATTTTTTCCAAATGGTATTGTTCCAATTCAATTTAGAAGGTCAGGCTTACTCATAGAAATTTAACAAATTTCTTATTGTGAAGCGGCATTCCATTTATTGAAAAGAGGGTAGTGGTTTAGGATCATACCCAGAGTTGAAGAGAAACATATGCGATTTGCATAATGAAAGGGTTAGTCCGTTTTCAATCATGTTATTTGCTGATTTGTTGTCATTTTGATATACCTTTTAATATAGTTAATTGATCTAATTGGTGTGTAAGCTTTTTAGAGTGAGTTCTTCCATATGCAAAGAGCATCGCATTTTGTGCGAACTCGTCATTGTTTGAGAGCCACTTTTGGAAGATCATGCATCAAATGTTGAAAGAGATTGGGGTATTACACCTCCCTGTGGGATTCCATCTGTGTACGTCTTTGATTAGGTGGCATTCCAACCTTAGTCTGTATTGTTCTTTCACTTAAAATGCCTTTATTATTATACATACAACTGAAATGCACTATTGTTCTTAGTTTTGTTTAAGAAGTTTTGAATGCCAAACTTGGATATATGCCCTTTCTAATGTCAAAAAAAGTGGCAATGTACGTTTTTTTCTACGTGAAAAATATCTGTGTGTGTGTGTGTGTGTGTGTGTGTGCTGTGTGTGTGTGTGTGTGTGTGTGTGTGTGTGTGTGTGTGTGTGTGTGTGAGTGTTTGGGTGGGTGTGTGAGAGTGTGTGTGTACGGGGGTATATATATATATATATTATTCTTATATATACTTTTATATATATATATATATATATATATATATTATTTATATATATATATTGGTTTATATATATATATATAGATTATATGTGTGTGTGTGTGTGTGTGTGTGGTGTGTGTTGTGTGAGAGTGTGTGTCTGTGTGTACATGTGCTGTGTGTTGTGTGTATCTATCTATATATATATATATTTATATATATATATATATATATATATATATATATATATTATTTATATTATATTTATATTTTTTTATAACAGTTTAAATATGTTTTTGAATTGATGTGTGTGTGGTGTGATGTGTGATGTTTTACATTTCCATTTTAAAATCACATTTTGAAAATCATTTTTTAAACTGTTATGTCGCTCCTATTTGGTTGAGCATTTTTAGAATCTGAGTGGTCTTGTATCTCTAATATATATATTATTTGTGTGTGTGGTGTGTGTGTGGTGTGTGTGTGTGTGTGTGTGTGCGTGTGTGTGTGTTGTGTCGTGTGTCGTGTGTGTGTGTGTGGGTGTGTGTGTGTGTGTGTGTGTGTGTGTGTGGGAGTGTGTGTGTGTAGGCTGGTGGCCATGAGTGCATGTGTTTCGCCTTGCATGCAACAGGTATCAGCATGGCCTCATTTTACCTGAACAGGAATTTCCCGGAAATGATGTCATTTCACTCATGATGTCACAACTTACACTTGCTTGCATGTACACTCGCAGGTCAACACAGACACGCGCGCGTAAGCACGCACCACACAACACACACACCCTCACTCACACACACACACACACACACACACACACACCACACACACACACACCACACACACAACACTCACACACACACACACACACCACATTTAAGATGTTTTACCAATCCAGTCTGGCATTGTGTCGGTTTCTTTGAGGCTTTGTTTGTTTTTTTTGTGTTGTTTTTGCTCTCTCCCATTCTGTGTGTGTGTGTGTGGGTGTGTAGTTGTGTGTGTGTGTGTGTGTGTGTGTGTGTGTGTGTGTGTGTGTGTGTGTGTGGTGTGGGTGTGTGTGGTGTGCCTGTGCACGCAAAATAAGAGATAGATAAACGGGCAGACAGACCACAGACTGACTCAGAATAGCATTTGCACAGTATTAATAAAACTTGTGTGGATTGTGCTTCCCTATTTCTTAATGATTTAAAATCGTACTGATTTAAAACCATGGACATTTGTTGGGCAAGTTGTTATCTGTAGGCGATGGGGTTATTTACCTTACTGTAGAGGCAAGGTCAGAAATAAACAATAATGCTCTATCCTGTATATTGTCTCCATGTGTGCTTGGACTGAATGAATGGTGAGAGGATTGAAATGAGTTGAAGTGACATGGCTTGTTCTATCACTGAACACTCTTGGAGTCACCTGGAAACTGAATTGATGTGTGAGTTGGTGAGAGCTAATGAAATGAGATGACAGTTGACAAATGGCTTGTATCTATCACTGAACACTCTTGGTAGTCAATGTGCATTCTTTACATTGACCAGGTCTTTGGAACACATTTCATACTGGATGTGGTCTTGTGTAGGGCTGTTTTTGTTCACCCTGCCACGAGGCAGCCCCACACTCCATCTGCAGTGGACAGCTGATATGAAGTCTTCACAACAACTAATTCCATTCCACAGAAACCACTGCATATGCTGACGATCAAACACATTCTGTGCTTCATTCCATTTCATGACTCTGTCCGCATCAGTAGATGTGTGATCCAGCTCCTGTTCATGTGAGCTCCATTCTGTGCTCCATTCCATTTCATGGACTATGTCCAGATCAGTTACATGTGTGACTCATTCTGTGCTTCATTCCATTTCATGTACTGGTGTCCAGCATCAGTACCATGTGTGACTTCTATTTCTAGTGCTCCATTCCATTTCATGACTCTGTCAAAGCTTCTTTCACGTGTGCTCCATTCTGTTGCTTATTCCATTCATGACTTCTGTACAGGCTTCAGTACATGTAGACGCCAGCTTCAGTACATGTGGACTCCATTCTGTGCATCCAGTCCATTTCATTGGGACTCGGGCCGCTTCTGTTCATGTGTGACTCCAGCATCAGTACATGTGTGACTCCAGCTTCAGTACATTGTGTGACTCCATTCTGGGCTCATTACATTTCATGGACTCTTGTCCAGCATCTGTGCATGTAGTGATCCATTCTGAGCATCCATTCACATTCATGCATCAAGTACATGTGTGACTCCATCCTCGAGTACATGTGTTTCTCCAGTCTGCGCTCTCCATTCCTTTGCATGCGTCAGTACATGTGTGATGTGACTCCAGCATATGTACATGTGTGACTCCATTCTGTGCACCATTCCATTTCATTGACTGTGTCAGCATCAGTAACATGTGTGATCCATTCTGTGCTCCATTCCTATTTATGACTGTCCGCATCAGTTCTTGTGTGACTCCATTCTGTGCTCCGTTCCTTTTCATGACTCTGCCCAGCATCAATAAAGGAGTGACTCCTGCTTCAGTACTGTGTGGTACTACATTCTGTGCTCCATTCCTATGTCATGACTCTGTCCAGCATCAGTACATGGGTGGACTCCTATTTTACTCCTTCTATATTTGGTATGCGTTTCTATAGAGAATGTATGTGTTCAATTGCATGACTATTTCATGTTTGTGAAAATGTTCATCCACTGCCGGCTACACCCCAGCAACAAGAAAACAAAGTTCTTCTGTTTGTTCATTAGACAAACGTTCTGTGCCCAAATTCAAAACATCCCAAACTGTCCTATAACAACAGTAAAATCATTTTAGAATCTTCTCTCGATTTAAGAAACAACTGTGATTGCATGTTACATGTGTGTATGTGACTGATAAGCTAAGATAAGATAATGTTGCTTATAGCCCAGCCGAACCGCAAAGGGCCAACATCAGGGCTGTCCACCAACGTTATAAAATCAACTACCAGTCATTTAAAAAAAAAAAAAAAAATTTCACACATCTGGTTTAAATGATTCGTCTTACAAACGCACCAGTTACTTTGTTAAAAATTCTTTCTGCCGTCAAATCTAAATCAAGATGAAAATGTTTATCTCTCTCAAAAACTCAGAAAACACGTCTGGCGGGACATCCCTGACAGGTTCTTCATGGTCTCCGCTGTAAATGTTTGTGTCTACATCGTGCAAGTCCCAAGACTCTAAAAAGAACATGTTTCTTGTGAATGGTCGCTTGACATGGAATGCACGCGGAGCTTCTTCACTCTTTAAAAGGTAAGATGGGTTAAAATACGATTGGCCGGTGTGCAGCGGCACAGACCGTTTCTCTGTACGACACACCCGACGTAGATGGGAGGATGTCCTTAAGGTTTGGACGGATTGTATGGTTTGTTATTGTCTGTGTGTTCCAAGCCTCTGCAAGAGGTTCTCTCACATAATCCCCGATAATTTTGGGTTTCACATCTGAGCAGGGGATATAAGGTTGGACAGTTCTCTCTTGTGCGTTCTTGGCCTAAACGATCAACCCATTTTTCGTTTCCGCCGTTGCCAACATGACCAGGAACCAAGCTAAGAGTAATGTTGTAAACCGTAGCATCAACTTGCTAAAAAGGTCCCAAAAAAAGTTAAATGTTCTGGATGCTGAGGTTGCGGCCAGCTATGGCCTCCCCAAGCTGACAGCGAATCCGACAGAAACCAGAAAGTCCCTCTTCGAGATGTGAGATTATCTTCAAAGCCAGTACCAGTGCAGTATGTCAGCAGATTTGTACAGAAGCTTCTGAATGTATTTGTTTCCAAACAGTATATGAGGAAGGAGCCCCAGGGCTGTAGGCTGCACTGGCCACTCCATCCTCCAGACTTGGAACCGTCAGTGAAAAACTTTTTGATAGGATGGGAATTTCAAACAGAGGGTAGCATACATTGCCTAGTACGCAAGAGAGCTGGGTAGACTCGTGCGAAATGCGGCAAGATCGAAAACGAATCTCTGTGTGAAAAAGGGTCACGTGGTTTGATCGGAAACTTGGAAAAATCGGACACAACTCCTAGGGCTACACCCTGCCTTCCGCTGTGGGTGCATACGATGACCAAACGGCGGAATATCATTTCGGGTTGTGTTTCAAACTTACTTTGGACGAGTGTCAAAGACACAGGCTTAGCAGGGTTTTCTGGTTCTGAGAGCAGTCGGAGTTTTATAATTCAAAGGGACAGTTTCATCCTGCGGTGGACAGTGGAAGGTTTTCACCCGCCTCTGAGTATTCAGGCTTGTAACAGGGGTGGTGCGGAACGCTCCAAGGACACAGACGAAGCCCTTGAGTGTGGATGGGTCAAGAGTTTGAGGTAAGACGGTCTTCGAGCCGTAGACAGCACAGCCGTAGTCAGTTTGGGAACGGACCAGGCTCTGTAGAGGTGCAGCAAAATTTATTATCAGCGCCCCAGTCGGTAGTGCGCTACGACCCGCAGAATATTCAGTGCTTTCTGGCAAGCCAGTTTTGGATGTTTGAGTGGCTGAGAAAGTTTAAGTTTTCTGGGCAAAAATGATCCCAGAATTTGGCCTCTCTTTAACAGCGGTGGAATGATGAGATTTCCCTACTGGAAGTTCAGGATCTGGAAAATAACTGACGGAAAAATTATGGAGGGAATACACGGCATCTTTGTTGGAGAAAAGGTGAAAAACCGTTTTTTCATCCGCCCACCGATGGTTTTTCTCTACGCAAAGCTGGAGCTGCGCTGGACACTCGGGTTAAGCTTTCCGTTGCGTAGGACTGCAAATTCATCCACCCCCAAAACCAATGAGCAGTCTGAGCCCTGCTGAATGATTGAACAATGTTGTTGATTTATATATAGAGGGATGGAGACAGTATGCTCCCTGTGGAAGCTCCTAACTCTACTCGTGGACATCTGAGCGGTGTGGTGCCAACCGGACTGAAACTGTCGTTTCTGCCAAAAAATTTTGATTAATAAAGCGGAGATGACCTCGAAAACCCAGATCGTGGAGATCATGAAGTATCCCGACTTCCAGGTGGTTTCGTAGCTTTCTCTAAGTCGTAGAAAATTGCCATGCATGCTGTTGTTCAATAAAGGCGTTCCGATAGTGTAGTTTCCTGACGAATCAAATGGTCAATGGTAGTCCGATGTTTGCGGAAACCTCACTGTTCTTTCGCCAATACGCCTCGGTTTCAAGTTTCACATGAGCCTAGCATTGACCTTTTTTTTCCTTCAATTTACAAACACAGATGGTCAAGCTATGGGACGGTAATTTGAAGATTAGAAAGTTTCTTTTCAGGTTTGGGGGTGGGAATAATGAGGCTTTTCGCCAAGAGGGTGGAAAAAAAACCTGTAGTCCACACATGGTTGTAGCTGTAAGCTGGTATGTTCAGACCTTCTAGCGGAAGATGTTTCAACAGCTGATATGGACTTTATCTATACTGGAGAGGATCGCTGCAAGAAAGCAAGGCAGATTTTCTAGCTCGTTTAACGTTGAAAGGAGATTATAGTCTTCCATAGTTGTCGGACGATAAGTTGCAGGTGATTTTTCTTTTTTATGGGCTTTGTTTTTTGACAAAAAGTGGCTGATTGTTAGAAGGGAGGATTCTTTTCAATGGTTAGGAAGCCAGCAGTTGAGCAACTGCTTTTCTTCTCTGTTATTAAAGAATCGAAAAACTTGAGTAGATGGTTACAGTGGGAAGGTGTCTTCCCTTTGATTTTCTTAATTGATGTTCCACCCTTTTTACTTGGAAGTTTTTTGATTGTCAGCCTGAGCAGAAACTTCTCCAGGACCGACGTTTACTGTTTAAAAGTGTGTCTTGAGTTAGCACGGATGTTTCTGATGGGCTCGAGAGTCTGGACCGAAGGGTAGTTGGTATTACTCTGACGCTGAGCCGTTTCGAACTGTGGAAATTTTGTTGGCATTCTGAATCGACCAGGTGTTTTTTGGCATTTGAAGTTTATCGGAAGACATGGTATACAGCTTTTGCATCTTTGATATAGTGTTTGTCAGAGATTCAGCTGGGTCGGACTCTGAAAAAAATCAGTGTCCTGGAATTCCTTAGAAATGTGGCTGCAAATAGATCCAGTTTGCTTTCTTATAATTTAGATATTGCGAGAAGAGGAGTGGTCAGTTATGACGGGTTTGTAAAAGACAGGTGCAGATCGTCATGGAAGGTCCACTCATAGTCCAGGACCAGCGGGTGGTCCAAACCGACAAATCTAAACACGAAAGTGACCTGTAGAAGAAGGAGGTGGAGTTGCAGAAATCCGTCGTTCAGACAAACACCAAATCCAAATCCGAAAGGAACCATTCCTTCAAATTAGCAGACCTCTGGATGACGTACTGACACTACACAAAAGAGGATTTGTGGACCGGTTAAGTCTCCAACAGCAAAAAGGTCGAGGAAGTTCGCTTATCAGACTGACAAGCGTCATGTCGACAAACTGGGTCTGATGGAGGTAGATAAAGGGAAAACAGATCGTTCACAGTCTTGTGGAGAGTGACTCTCGCTGCTACAGCTTGAAGGGAGGTAGTACAGGAGCGACAGGACTATACAGCAGAGTTTTTGTAGGGAAGGGCAACACCGCCCGACAGTCCCAACGTGGATATGGTTGTGCAGGTTTTGAAAGAATATTAAGCCTGAAAGAGTAAAGGTTTTCTGGCTTTGAATTTGTTTCCTGTAGAGCCACGAAGGAAGGTTTTATAGATTGACACAAAAGCTGCAGCTCCTCGAAGTTGGATTTAGTCCCGGATTTTCAATGCAATTTGGTACTATCCATGGTTGCAGTGGGCGACAAAGGAGAGTGATCAGGTCATCTCCTCATCAAACATCTGCTTCCAATGGAGTGAATTTGTTGCTTAATTGCACGGACTGTGGCCTTCTGACCTGCTGGCAGATTGCAACAGGGAAGAAGGTGGATTTGGGGACGGTGGAGGTTTTTTCCTCTCTCACCATCTCACACTGGGTTGAACTCCTTGCCCGCACGGGCACTGTGGACAGAGGAGTTCCGAGGTTTTATTGTTTTTAAAGGGGGGGGTTGCTGGTTTTTTTAATCTGCCCAGCAGCAGATGTTGTAGACTGCTGGGCAGGTCTGTAGGGGTGGCGGATTTTTTTGCCTCCACCAGGGGCAGGTCACTTTGGGGCTGGGAGGGTGGTGGACCTGCTTTCCACAGAGTTGGACAGTTCTTCCTTGCAGTAGGTTTGGAAAAGGATAAATTCATCTGTCTGGCTGCAGTGGGACGAGTGGAAACTTTCTTTACGGTCAAAAGATACGAAGATGCTGTGGGGCGTCTGACTGCACAAACTGTTTGTGGGCTCAAAACAGGAGATTTTTCTTTTCTGTTTCACATGTGGGCAGTTTGTGAAGAGGGAGGGATGGTTCGCCACCGCAGTTTGCACAATGGGCCGGTTCTGTACACGCCTTCATGGGTTGCCTTGCTGCAAACAGCACACCTCCTGCCCAGAACAGCGTTCTCTGACCATGGCCAAACCTCTGGCATCGGAAGCACCTCAATGGGGACGAACATATACTGAACACGAACGTTTAGGTAGCCAACTTTGATGCGGAGGAAGCACTGGGTTGCAGAAGGTCGAAAGAAGGGTGTTGGTGGCCCACTCTCTCTGTACCTTTCTTTACCCGTCACCCTGCGCACCTCTCGTCACACCCTGGGGGAAGCTCTGTTCCGTCATTTTCTGCCTAGGGTCACTGTTTAACCTCTCGACAGCGAATAACACCTTCGACGGAATTCATCTGTTTATGGGGAGTCCTCCTTGATCTCCCTGTCTACTATGTTTTGTTGCCTCATCGATGTTCAGATTGCTTTTTGTGATATACATGATAAAGAAACGAGCCATTCCTCACTCTTGATGGACCGAGAGTCACTGCCAAACCTTGAAAGCCCTATTGTATGCAAAGGCTCAGAGCTGAAAAAGGGGTCTTTCCTGCTCCGTCCCTTCCATCACGAGTCAGAGCCCCAAAAAACCTGTCCTCTGTCATACTTCTGTGTCCGATCGCTGTTCAATATCAATAAGCCCCTGAAATAGGGGATGCTCCTTCCTTGTCCTCTGGGGGGAATGTTTTTAGAAAAAAGCATAGGTATTTTTTATGTTTATCCTCCCTTACCCACCACACCTTCAGCACAATGATGTGGGCCCTTTGCGGTCGGCTGGGCTATAGCAAATTATCTTATCTTACCACACCCTCCTTGGAGTCCAACTAAGGGGCCAGGGCCAAGAAAACCCATGTCCTTGAACGACCCTTCAGGCTTCGGAGGAGATATACGACAAACAGAAATACCAACCCTATCCACCCCTGTCATGCTCAACTCCCGGGAACAGAGAGCTGATGATGTGGCTGGGTTTTACTTGGCCAGAGATGCGGAACTGTCTGTCTTGACCCAACACCAAGAAGGGGAGCCGATTAGTACACGGGCCAAAGTGTACTCCTGTCTAGGAGAGGTCCTAGCCACAAGTGATGTGTGAGAGCACGGCCTCCTCAAGCACTGGCCCCTCTCAATCACCAGGATCTCTTCCCTTCCGACACAGGTCGCACTGCACGGCAAAACGCGGGCGAATCTTAAGGAGACCACAGAGAGATAAGGAAGTGTGGAAAAAGAAGACTTGAAGGGGGGACCGAAGATAGAAAAGGCAATAAGGAAGGCAGAAATCAAGTTAAGGAGAAGGTGGGTTTAACTCTTAGTCAGGACCATCACCTTAGCCTATCTGACTATGGGGGAAAAGCCACTACAGGGCATCAACTCTTACCACGTTACTCGCTCTAGGCCAGGACAGCATCTTGGCTTTTCGGACCCGAGCAGTTTAAAAAACCCAGCTATCTCCAAGTATTGATGCCCCGCCAGCATGCATAAGGGGGATCCACTGGACCGCGCAAGCCCTCGACCACGACAAATGGTCGCAACCCCTCGGTGGGGTATGTGACTGAGCTTAGTTGAAGGTTGTACATTGTGGAAGTATGAGTGACATTGGACATGAGAGACAGAAAGACAGACAGGACAGAAGCCAGGGACAGACAAAGGAGAGAAAGGAAAGTGAAATGAGTGTACATTGGTGATTGGATTGAGAGAAACAATGAAACATAAATTTTTAAGTGTGGATAGATTAACATTCAGCACAGGTTTCTGCACACAACAAAACAAACAAAAAGTACACAAATATTCATTGGTTTTATTTGACAGGAATGATTAAACATACAAATACAAAAAACAAATTCCAACTACTAATATCAAAGGAGACCCATAATGCAGTCAAAACAAGATTCATGTTTGCACAGTAATCTGAAAAAATAAAATTGCACTGACTGAGAATCAATTTCATAAAACACATCATCATGTTTGTTTAACATACACACACATATAGTACGTACATGCACCACACATTGCGCAAAATCTTCCAGAACACATTTGCCCCAAACCTAACAAAGGCCATTGTGCACACACTTCCCCTTCTCCCCCCAAAACTACTCTTTTCCTACGTGTCCAATTCATTTCTTGTATCTTGTAGAATGCTGTGTTTTTCAACAGCAAACATTGATGCCATTAGAATTAAAGCAAGCATGAAAGGCAGAAATTTGGTAAAAAGCAGGGGATGGAGGAAGGGGAGTGGGGGAAGTTCATCTTCCAAGGTGTTTGAAAACAGAGAGAAGAGGAGTGGGGAGGGGTGGACCTCAAGCACAGCACTCATGTTCCACAGTTCACACCTTACTATGGTGCAAACACTCTTTCTGCTCTTTCCAAGCATACATTTTTTTTTGTTCCAACAGATGTTTTTGTTTTCTTGCTGACAGAACCTACCCAAAGGAAAAAATTGGGCTTTTTCCGCTGAGAGCAAGTTAGTGTGATTGACATACAAAGAGAGCCTGCACGAGTCACACAACACTCACACACCCTCCACACACACACACACACCACACACACACACACACACTCACAACACACACACACACACACACACACACACACACACACACACCTACACACACACACACACATCACACACGCACGCCACACATGCACACGCGCACGCACACATGCACACTCACACACACCTATGAGGACATAATCAGACCATATCCTGTTCATCCACTCATAACATTGGCACTGTGACAGCATGACATACAGAGACAGTTGAGGAGTAAGTACTTCACACTGACTCCCTGAATTATGTGCAGACAATTTTTCATGTGCCAGTACAACCTCAGTGGACACAACATGAAAAGCATCTGATCAACAACAAAAGTGCAGTAGGCCCTTACAACGCTTCATCACAAGAACACATGGTATCCCTCACTTTATCTGTCTTTAGTTAGTCTGGTCACTAGAAACTGGTGCCTAATCTTTACAATATCAAAAAACACAATGAAACCCAATATTTATTATAGAAATTTTCATTGCCATTCTTTTGATATAACCGACTATACAGAAAATATTCATGGCTTACAGAAAATACATTCATGGTTTATATCACAATCAGAACTCAAAGAACATTATTTATATCTTAGTTTTACTCATTTTGAATTATAGTAATCAAGTATTCACACACATACAAAAATATAAACAATTCAGAAAGGCAATTAATGGAAGAGGAGTGGGCAGGGGCAATGGGTGGAGGTGGGGTATTAAAACACACAGACGAGGAGGGGGGAAGGAGTGAAGCTGACATGGGGACGCCAGGAAGAGAAGACATCGGGGACGGCAGGAAGAGAAGACTCATGGGGATGGCAGGAAGATGAAGACAGGGGGAACGGCAGGAAAGAAGACAAGGGGACGGCAGGAAGAAGACGGTGGGACGGCAAGGAAAAGACATGGGGCGGCAGGAAGAAGGACATGGGACGGCAGGAAAGAAGACATGGGGATGGCAGGAAGAAGAAGGACATGGGGTCGAAGAAGAAGACATGGGACGGCAGGAAAGCCAGAAGACAGAGGGGACAGCAGAAGAAGACATGGGGGACCGGCAGGAAAGAGACATAGGGGACGCAGAAGAAGAAACATGGGGACGGCAGGAGAAGAAGAACATGGGGACGGCAGGAAGAAGCAGACAGAGGGGACGGCAGGAAGAACAGACATGGGGACGGCAGGAAGAAGAAAACAGGAACTTGGGGAATGGCAGGAAGAAGGACATGGGGACCAGCAGGAAGAAGAAGACAGGGGGACGGCAGGAAGAGACCATGGGGACGGCAGGAAGAAGACATGGGGACGGAGGAAAGAAGCAGGACATGGGGACGGCAGAAGAAGAAGACATGGGGACGGTCAGGAAAAAAGTCAGCCGGGGACGGCAGGGGAAGAAGCAGACAGGGGAACGGCAGGAAGAAGCAGCTATGGGTGACGGCAGGAAGGGGGATTCTGGATGGGGAAAGATGGAGCCTGCACTGAAAGGCACGACGTTGAAACTGTCATTAACCATAACTCTGCCAAAATGAAGAGGTGCTGTGAAAGGTGGTGGGGGGGAGGGGTACGATGGTGGGGAGGGCGAAGGGATGGAACAGGGGTCCGCATCTCACTTTCATGAACTCCCCACATTCATGTACACTGTAGAGTTGTATCACTCGGGATTGACAGTCCATACTGCTATGACTACTGCTATGTACACTGCAGTGTTGTATCACTCTGGGAGTGGACAGTCCTACTGCTATGAACTCGGTCACGAGTTTGTCACGAGGGCTTACCGACGATTTGACCATCTAGGGTGGCGAAATTATTCATTTATTTTTTGTCGTTCTGTTGTCGTGTAATCCGTCCCTTAATGTGGTTTGTGGGGGTGCGTTGCACCTTAATGTCGTTCAGCTCAGGTTAGGTTTTTACTTTCTCTCCTCTCTCTCTCTAATTCACTGCCGTGCAATTCATCCTGCAGGTCAAGGGTGGTGTATCTTTTTCTTGTACTGGCTGTCTCTTTCCGGCCCTCTCACTGTCTTTTCACTGCCGCACGTGCGTGGTTCCTCTTAGGCTGAGGTATTCCTCACCGTTGACGTAGCGTTGCATGTGGCCGCCATTGCTTAGGCAGGTTTTCTTTTCATCGAGCGGTAAGTTGTCTCTGGGAGCGCTGCTCCCGGTCCTGGTTTTTCACCTTATCGTCGAAGGTAACAGTCGGGTACTTTCATTTATACAGTCGGCCTGTGGAGGGAGACATCACTTCATCTTTTTCGCATCTGCGATGCTGTCTCTCGACAGGGACAGAGGGCAGAGAGTTGTCGTTTCGACCCGCCTCTTTTGGGTCACCACGGTGCTGGTGAGCATCAGTTTCGTGGGTTCGTTTGTCTGTTGTTTTTTTTTGTGGTTAGCCGGCTTATTCTTCTCTGTTGCGCAATTTTCTTTTGTTTTCAAAATTGTAAAAGAAATATCGTTTGAGACCTTTTTCTGGTTAATTCAATCTTTAACCTGGCCAGTCAAAATTATATCTTAAAAGTCTTTCTCCTTTTTATGCATTTGGTGATGCGGTAGTCGGCGGGATGGGAGAGAACCTGGTGATTCAGGGTTGGTACTTGCTTGGTCTCGCTCGTCCGCCCCTGTCACAATTGCCGGGCTCACATTCTTCGGCCACCGTCTGTTTGTGTGTGCAAGAACGAGTTTTATGTTCGCGAGCGTGCGTACGCATGATTAGTCGTTTGGATGCGTGGGGGAAAATTTGTGTTATTTGGAAATGTTGCCATAAAATGTGGGGATAATTGTGCCATTGAATTATTATTATTTGCAAATGTGGTGGCAGATGTAAAGCCATGGTTGCTTTATTAGTTCAATTCCTAAGAAAGGAAAATGTTAAACGTGAGTGAGAGAAGGATGAAGATAATTCATATTTGTTTTATAACCTGTTAATTTAATGCAGTCTCTTACCTGCTTCGTATGAGAGGACTTTAACGAACATTCCTGATTTGGTTGGTTTGCCGCGTTATGCTCAGGTCTGTGTTGAGCTGATGTTGTGGGTGTATTTAGTAGACATCCCCTCGCCCATCATGCGAGTGGCTGTTAAGGTTTAACAGCATGTGTCAGACAGTACTGACTGCGGGGTTCCAGTGCCCGTCTTTCTACTTTCCTCCCAGTTACCTTTTCCCTCCTCCCGGAGACTTCACCCGGAGCACGCACTGGTTGGGGCCACGCACTGGTTGGGACTCCCCACTGGTTGGTAACGCACGCTGGTTGGGACCGCGCACTGGTTGGTAACGCGCACTGGTTGGGGCCACGCACTGATGGGGACCACGCACTGGTTGAGGCCACGTACTGGTGGAAAAGCCTGTGGACTTGGCTGGACGGTCCTGATCCCCGTCTAGGACCTCCGGCAACAACGCCCCGTCCCCCGAGACGCGCTCTCCACCGTCTGTTTGTGCGTGTCAAGGGTGTCGGCCTTGCACAACTCTCTTCAAGAACCGACCCGGTTTGGGGCACCTAGTGCGACAGAGTGCTCCCAGTAGACTTTGGAGAGGCAGGAGTGTGAGGGCACTACATGACAGGGAAAGGGATGGGTGCTGGAATTATTTATTTATGATTATGATTGTGTATGTCGTGTATTGAGATGCTTGATTGTGATTGTGCATGTTGTGCGTGTTGGAATGCTTGATTGTGATTGTGCATGGTGCGTGCGTTGAAATATTTATTTGTGATTGCGTGTGTTGATGTGATAAATGGGGTGTTGTATCGTAATCGTTCTTGTGTGGTCTCCTGCGAGGCGTGTGAGGTCAGTCATTCCTTCACTCCCACTTAGACCGATCCTGTCAGGGCAGACCTCCAGGGGTCGGTCGTGACAAACTCACATACTACGCCACAATACATGACTCTACTTATGACAGAGGATGGAAATTCACAATGACGTGAACCCACACACTGTGTTGCAAGTGTGTATCAGGAAGCTGGGCTGCACACCATGTAGTATGAGCTCACGATGTCACACTGGTGACAAAGGTGCATCAAAAGGGCTGGCGGTCCACTGTCATGTCAACAATCCATCATGCACTATGTCACAATCCACTCCACAAGCATGGCACTGCAAGCACCAGTATGAACAGTTTCCCATACAAGAGAGATGATGGTATGTTCAGACAGGAGACCTAAGGAAGTGGAAAAAGCCTGAACATTGCCTGGGGACGGTCCAGCAGGTGGAAGGACTCAAAAATCAAGTTGGGGTAAAATAACCAGCAGTGAGTTTGACTGGTGATGAAAACCCCATGATCTCTCCATTACTGACATTCAGGTTTATCGATTGCGAAAGGCCACTGGTTGTCTTAATGTTGCTTTCACACACACACACACACACTCTCTCTCTCTCTCTCTCTCTCTCCTCTCTCTCTCTCTCTCTCTCTCTCTCTCTCTCTCTGTCACGAGTTTGTCACGAGGCCTACGACGTTCGACCCACCTAGGGTGGCGGAATTACTTATTTGTTTATTGTCGTTGCTGTTGTCGTGTATCCGTCCCTTAGGGTGCTTGTGGTGCAGTTGCACCTTGGTGTGGTTCAGCTCAACTTCGGTTTGCTTTCTCTCTCTCTCTCTCTAATTCCACCGCCCGTGCTATTCATCCTGCAAGTTCACGGTGGCCGGTACCTTTCTCTCGAACTTTCTGTCTATCGGCCTCTCGCCTGTCTTTTTACCCGTCGCACGTGCTTCGTTTCTTTTAGTTTGAAGTATGCTCACTCTGTGACGCAGCATGGCATGTTGGCCGCCATTGCTGAGGAGGTTAGCTCTTCACTCGAGCGGAAGATGTCTCTGGGGGCGCCTGCTCCAGTCCTGGTTCTTTACCTTATCGTCGAGAGTACAGTCAGTACTTTCAATTCCTGCAGTCGGCCTGTAGGAGAGGGACATCATTCTTCTGTTTCCGCATCTTCGCCTCTGTCCTCTCGACTGGACAGAGGGTAGAGAGAGTCCTTTGACCCGCCTCTTCGGGGTCACTCACGGGTAGCTGGTAAGCATCAGTTTCGTGGTCTGTTTGTTTTGATTTGTTGTTGTTAGCCGGCTTAGTCTTCGCTTTTGCGCAATTTTCTTTTGTTTTCAAAATTGTAAGAGAAATATTGTGTGAGACCTTTTCTCTGGTTAATTCCATCTTTAAACCTGGCCATTCTAAATTATTTCCAAAATTCTTTCTCCTGTTTATGCATCTGGTGATGCGGTAGTCGGTGGGGAAGGGAGAGAACCTGGTGATTCAGGGTTGGAACTTGCTTGGTCTCGCTCGTCCGCCCCTGTCACATTCGCCGGACTTTTATCCTTCGGCCACCGTTGTTTGTGTGTGCAAGGAGAGCGAGTTTTATGTTCACGAGCGTGCGTGCGCATGATTTGTCGTTCGGATGCGTGTTGATTGGGGTTATTTTGAAATGTTTTTAAAAAATTTGTGACTTTTTGGCCATTGAATTATTATTTGCAAATGTGGGGGAAATTTTAAGCGTTTGGTTTCCTGTTTAATTTAAATTTCCCCTGGGAAAGGGAAAAACTTTTAAGCGTGTTTAAAGGAAGGGGGAAGAAAATTCAAATTTTTTTTTTAAAAACCCCGTTGATTTAATGCATTTTTTTACCGCACGGGGAGAAGACTGTTTAAAAGGGGGTTTACATTTCATTGAATCCCACTTCCCCTCCCCATCATGCGAGGGGCTAAGACTTGAAGAAATGGCAGAGGGGTACTGACGGCGGGGTTCCAGAAACCCTTTTTCCCTTCCCCCTTTCCTTTTTTTTTTCCCCCTCTCCGACCCCTCCTCCCAGTACCCCTTTCCCCCCCTTTCCCCGGGCTTCACCTGGAGCACGAACTGATGGTGCCACTGCTGGTCGGGGCCACTTTCGGCCCTGAGACCACGGACGAGAGGTGCCCCGTGCTGGCCCGAGGCCACGTTCTGTTTTAACCAGGGGGACGAGAGGGGGCCACGCGCTGGTCGAGGCCCCACCCGGGTGGGGCCCGGGGAACCGCGGGGGGAGCCCCCGTCTCGACGGGGGCCTGGACCCCCGTCCAGGACCCCCCATACCAGCTACGCCCCCCCCCCCCCCCCCCCCCCCCCCGGGACACCTTTTTTCACTTGCCCGTTTGGGAACCGGGTGTGGCTTTGGGGACCCCCGCGAAAACCCAAACCCCGGCTCGGAGCACCAAAGGCGACAGGGTGCTCCCGGGGGAACCTTGACGGGGGCAGGGATGTGGACGCACTCCGTGGTGTGAGAAAGGGTAAAAAAGGGAAATTTTTTTTTTTAAAATTTTTACAGGGAAAATTAAATCTGGAATGCTGTAATTGTTTTGGGTTTCCGTAGGTAAAAAATTTATTTAAAACGTGCATGTTGTGGGGTGGGAGTCCCTTTAATTGCGATTGTGCTGTGGGGTGCTTGGAGTGCTTGATCGTGATTGTCCCAAGTTGTTGCGTTGGATGTTTAAACGTGTTTTGTGCATTTTGGGTGTGCTTGGAGTGTTTTAAATTGTGATCGTGCAGGGTGCGGTGTTGGAATTTTTATTTGCGGGTTTTAAAAAATTTGGGGTGTTGTACGTAATTTTTAAATTGGGGGGCCCTCTTGCGGAGCGTGTAGGCCCAGTCACCCCCTTTCACCCCCAAACCTAGACCGATCCTGCGGGCAACCCCGGGGGCCCGGCCCGTCCCAAATTGGGGGGTTTCGTCCGGGTTTTGGGGGCTCTGGCTGTTCTCTCACTTTTTTCGCAGAGTCCCTTTGTTTAGTTTTGTCGTTTTTAAAAAGGTTTATCATTTTGGGTTTTTGTTCGTGGGTGGTTGGCTGGGTGATTTCAACTTTAAGGGGGGTTTTTTGGGGGCCAAAAGGGAACTTCTGGTTGACTGGGGCCCGAGGGAAACCAGGGGAGTCGCCCCTTTCCCAGCCCCTCCCCGCCGGGTACCTCACCAGGTACGGCCCTTTAAGTTCTTCCCCTTCTTTCCCCGCTCAGTTTTCCTTTCCCTTTTTTTTTGGTTTTTTACCAATTCTTTTTTTTTTTTTTCTCAAAGGGGTTTTGAGAAAGGGGTTGAAACGAGGGCTATTTGTTTTTTTTTCCTCCCCCGGGAAACCCGTCTGCTGGGTTTTTGTTTTTTTTTTTATTTCCGGCCAGCCCCCCCGGGCACTTTTTGCTCGGCGAAAGGCGGGGTTTTGCCAAGGGGGGGCACCGGAAAATATTTTTTTTTTTTTATTTTTTTTTTTCGGTGGGGCCCGGGGGCCCAACCCGCCCCCGGTTGGCTCGTTGCCCTGTAAAAAACGTGGTTTTGTTGTCCAGGGGTGGGGAGCAGCCCGGTAAACTTTTTTTCCCCAAAAAGTCCACACAAAACCAACCACCACACTACCCAAACACATTTTTTTTAACCCACCCCCCTAAAAATATTTGTTTTTTTTTCCCCCCTTTGGGGGAAGGAATTTTGGGTTTTTTATCCCCCCTGGTATTTTGTTTTAACCGGAGGGAATATTGGGGGGTTTGGGGGTAAAAAAATGGGGCCGGAAAACGACCGGGCCGGGGCTGGGGGGGTGGGGTTAAAATGGCAAAAACCCCCGGGGGCCCCCCGTGGGGGCCAAGGAAAGGGGAAAAGGGGAAAATTCAAAAAGGGGGGGTTAAACCCTTTACCCCCCAAAGTAACCAAATTTTCCTTTCCGGTCCCCCCTTTTTAAACCTTTTCCCAGGTGTGGGTTAGGGGGCCCAAAGTAAAGTTTCCCGGGGGTCCCCTTGAGCCCCAAAATTTTTGGTTTTTCCCGCCAAGGGTTTCGTTCAAAAATTTGGGGGTTCTGGGAGCGCAGAAAAACCCCTTTTTCATACCCCCCCCTCAAAGGGGGTTTGGGGGGGGTTTCCCTAAGGGGAAAGGTGGCCCGGCTTAGCGGACACCAGTTCTTGGGGGCGAACCCCCCCGGTTTCCCCTTTACCCAGACGACCACGGGGGAAATTTTAGGCCCTGGGGGAAAAATTTGGTGGGGGAACCCCCCTGAAGGGGAAGGCGCGAGAACCGTTTATCCCGGGGTCGGAGAAAAGTTAAAGCGGGAAATTAATCATTAAAAGAACAGCCACCAAAAGGGTTTCCCCAGGAGGATCGGGAAGGCGAGACGGACCCTTTGGGTTGGAAAAAGCTGAAGGGGGAAAGGCTCGCGGGGAAGGGGCTGGCCCGGGTAGAGGGGAACCCCTAAAACATTTTAGTGCAAAAAGGGGGGAAAAACCGCTAGGGGGAAAAAGAGGCGCACGGGAAGCCCTTTTTTCCGTGGGGAACTAGAAAGAGGGGCCCTAACCCGGGAGTAGGGAACCCAATTTTTTTTCGGGGGCCCCCCCGGCTCAAACCGGGGTTCCCGGGCAGGGTTTAATTTGGCCCAAATGTTTAATTTCGGTTTTGGCCTTTGGCAGAACCATGGGTTTTTGGGACAAAGGTTTTTTGGGTTTAAAATTTTTTTCCTGGGGGCCCGGCGGGCCCCTTTTTTTATTGCGGTTTGGGGAAGGGGTTTTTACCTAAAAGGGTCCTTCGACTTCTTTGGGCTTCTCCACCCCTTACCCAGTCCAAAAGGCTTTACCCCTAAAGCAAAAATTGATTCCCTTATCTTTTGGGAAAATTAAAACCTTCGAAAGCCCGGGGGACCGTCAGTTGCAAACGGACTGGAATCTGTTTTTTAACACCCCAAACGGGAAAACCCCAGTTTTGGGCCCCGGGTTTAGGGGGAACCCCCTAAGATTTGGGCCGGGCCCCGATCCCAGCTTATGTTTTAGGCCCAGGGTTTAAGGGGAAACCCCAAAAGGGGAAACCCTTGGTTTTGTAAAATAAGGGGCCCGAAAACCCCAAGGGGGGTTCAACCCCAAAAACAAGGGAAACCCCCCTTTTTGGGGTTTCCCTTTGGGTCGTTGGCCAAACAGGGTGGTTCCCCAAAAGCCGGGAAAATCGGGGCTGGGGCCCTCAATCCCCCATGGTGGTCAAAGGGGTTTCCTCCGCGGCTTCGGGAAAAGACCCAAGTTTTTCTTTTGGGAGGTTCCCCTTGGGCAACCCAGGGTTTCCCCAACACAACGTTTTTGGGTGTTTTGGCTTTCCCCTAGGGCGGGTCCCATTTTAGTTTTTGGGGGGGTTTGGGGGAGGTGATTTAAACCTCCACCGGTCCCGGTAACCGCTACCCCCCCTAGTGGAAGAATCTTGGGGGGAGTCGTTTTCCCAAAAGGGCCCCCTTTATTGCCATGGGAGCCCCTTAACGGTTCCCTGAACTTTGGGGAGTTTCCCCCGCGAAAACTGGGGCCCCAAGAAAATTTGGGGCCCGGAAGTTTTAAACTTTGGGGGGCCCGACCCTCATCCCCCCTTCCAGGCCGGGCCCTTGGTTTTCCCGGCCAGAAAAAAGGTATCGCCCATATTCCCCCGAACCCCGGAGAGTTAAATCTTCCCACTTTCCCTTTTTTAAAAAGGGTTTTTCCCCGGAATCGGTCCCCGACTTTTTTTCCCCGCCTAAGTTTATTAAAAACCCGCCCCCAGGAGGCTTTCCCCCTCCCAGGGAAAAACCCTTTTTGGCCGGGGTAATAAAGGTTTAGGCAGTTTGCCCCTTGGAGTTAAACAAAACCCAATTTTTTTCGGAATTTTTCCCCTTTAGGGCGGGGGGTTTGGGGGCCTTAGAAGGGTTTTTTAAAATTTGTATTTTTAAATTTCCCCGGGGGGTTCCCCCCTTTAAATTTTTATTGGGGAAATCACCGGTCGTTTCCCCCAAGGGGGAGTTGGTTGGGTCCCAGGGTTGGGGAATTCCAGGGAAAAGTTTGGACCCCACGGGGTTGCAAGAAAAATTTTTAAAGGGGGTTTGTACGGGGGGTTTTTCCGGGCCCTCCCGGAATTGGGCCCACCCTAAGGTTTGGCGGGAATTACAATTTGGGTTTCTTGTCCCGGGTTCCTGTTGGTGTGTACCCCCTTAGGGGTTTGTTTTGCATTAAAAATTAAAAGGGGTTCCCCTCAACCGGGGTTTTCCCTTTTTTCTCTTTCTTAAATTACAGGCCCTTGTTTAACTAAATGTCACTGGGGGATTTTCTTTCATTGGGAATTTTGCAATTGGATTGTTTTTTATTTCCCCGTTGTTTTTTTTTTAAGTTTGTTTTTGTTCCACTCCTGTGACCGGGAAAGGGGGCCCTTTTGTTTTTGGGCCCTTTGCAAAAGGGGGTTTAAAACCTTACTCAAGGGAAAAATTTTTTTGGGGGGGGCCGGGGCCGGGGCCTCCATTCCCCTGGGTTCTTTCCCTTTTTTTAGGGGTCGGGATTTACCGCCCAAGGTCTTTTGGGTCCTTGCACCTTGGAGGGCCCATAAATTTTTTTTTCTTTTCCCCTTCTTTCCCCGCCCTGACTACCAGAATTTAGGGCCCCCTTTCCCCCTTTTTCTTGGGGCCCCCCCTTCAGGTAGCTGGGCACGTTTCGTTTCTTTTGTTTAAAGGTTGTTACCTGTTAGCCGGCTTTTGGCCCCCAATTTTCTTTTGTTTTAAAAATTGAAAAAAATTTTGGGGGTGAGGGCCCCTTTTGTTCTCTTTTAATTCCTCATTCCCTGGGGCCTTTTCTTTTTTCCCCAAATTCTTTCCCCTGTTTGATGAAAAGGGGTAAAAGGGGTTTTTCCCGTTTGGGGAAGGGAGGGAACCGGTAATTCTTTTGGGTTTTTTTTTGGGTTTGTTTTGTTAAGCCGGCTTTTTCCCTTTTTGGCCATTTCTTTTGTTTTCAAAAAGGAGTTTATGTTAAGACCTTTTCCTGTTTTCCATCTGTTAATGTGAAATTTTAAAATTTTTTTTTAAAAAAGGGTACAGTTAAGGGGAAGAATTTTTATTTAAATTGTTGGTCCCCCGTTAATTCCCCGATTTCCTTGGGGATTTTTTCCAAGGGAAAGGGGAAAAATTTTTAAGCGTGGGGGAAAAAGGTTTTAAAAATTTTTATTTTGTTTTTTAAATTTTTTAAAATTTAATTGGCCATTTTTTTTTTGCTTGGGGGGGGGAAAGTTATTCAGGGTTTTCCCTGTGTTGAAAATTTTCCCCCTAAGGGGGGAAGGGAAAAACAAATGGTAAAAAGGGTTAAAGAATTTTTCCCATATTTTTTTTCCTTCCTTTTCTTTTTAACCACCCCTTTTAAAGCTAGTCCTTTCCCCCCCCATTGCTTAATACCCAACCCCTTTCCCCCACTGCATCGGGCCCCAAGACTTAAACCAGGCAATTTGGTCCAACGGCTGGGGGGCAGGGTTTTTTGGGAAACCGGCGGGGGGGGGGGGGCACCTCCGGGGCCCAGTGGGGGGGGCCCCTTTTTTTGGGTTTAGCCTTTTGGGGGAAAATTCTGGGCAGCGGTGGTCCAGTGCGGGTAAAGGACTTCTCTGAGAAAGGAAAAGGGGATGTTGACCATTTTGGCTGGCCCCACAAGAGGGGTATGGTGGGGCCCGCCGGTGGGACGGGGCGGCGGGGAACCCCGTTTCGTGGCCCGGGGGCCTGGCCCCCCAAGAAGGGGGAAAAGGGGCCGGGACTCTAAGCCACTTTCACCCTCCACCGTTTTTTGGGGCAAAAGTGCCTAAAAGCAGCCTTTTCCGGTCGAAGAGAAGAGGGGGAATCACCGCAGACAGAAAAGAAAAAAGAACAGAGAAGGGGACAGACAGAAACAAGAGGGGGGCAACACACACCCACACACGCAAGCGCATATTACTTTTCTCTGAAAAAATAAACGTCAAAAAACCCAAAAAAATAACGACCCTACAAACAAACAAACTGTCCAGGTTCCGTTTTTAATACAAAATTTACTAAATTTTTTCAGATTTTTTTTTTTGTTTAATCCATTTTTTTTCCTGATAAATTTTCAAAAAAATAAATTTTGGGCCCAAACTTTCTTAAAAGGGTTTCCCGGGTCCTTCCCTTTTAAATAACACAACAGTTTTTAAAAACTGTTCTCTAAATTTTTTTAAAAACCCGAGTTATTTTTTTTGACTTTAAAAACCACACACAAATCCCCGAAATTTTCTCCGCTGGAAAAAACGCAAAAGTGTTTTTCTTTTTTTAAACCCAAGCTCTTTCTGCGGGAAACATCTCTAAATAAAAAGTGTTTTTCTTTCCCTTCAAACAGTTTAAAAACCGTTCAAAACCCCACTACTCCAGTTTTTTGGCTGGGGGGTTTAACAAAAAATTTTAAAACATCTGTCCTTTAAAAACCCTTCTATTTTTAATCCCCGCCCAAAGTGGCCCAAAAAACCAAAAAATTTTTTAAAAAATTATAACATAAACTTTTGGGAACATCAGGAAAAAAAATTGTTTTTCCAAAACCCCGTCCGCCCCCAAAAAAAATTGACAATGAGGATTTGCCCAAAAATTTAACTGCCCATGGGTTTTAAAAACAGAGTTAAATTTAATTCAGTTTTTAATTTTTATCATACCTCCGTAAAAACTTTTTCAAAAATTAAAACCCTATGAGGAAAAAATTTTAAAGAAAAACCCAATTTTAAAAGCCTGAAAGGTTTTTTTTAATTTAAAAACAGTTTTTTGTTGTTTGTTGTTATGATTTAAAAACCCCGCCTTTGTAAAAAACGCCGCAAAAATTTTTAAACTTTTCCACCGATCGTTAAAATTTTGGGGGAACGGGATTTCTCTCCCTTGAGCATCCCCAATTTCCGGGAAACGGACAACACCCTACACTCCGTGTTTCCCAAAACCCAACACACGGAACAAAAAATTTTCCCTCCCCTTTCCCATGAAAGGGTCGAAGGGGAAATAGCACTTTAAAATTCTTGGGGATTTTGGGAACGATTTTCGACAACTTTTTTTTCCCAAATTATAAATTTGGGCTCCCTCACATGTTTGAAAAAAAAGAACTGGAAAAACCCGGCAGGGCGCCCCGGGGCACGGGTTTCCTGTGTGAAAGAAACTGGGTCGGGCAAAGGGGGTGGAAGCGTTTTCCCTCGCTAAAATAATTTGCTTGAAATCGAAAACAAAGTGATCGGTAAAGGGGGATTTGATGTTTTTTTCCCTGTACACCTAACAAAAATTTCAGTTTTTTGTAGAGAACCGAAAAAAAAATTTAAAAAGGCCAAATCGGCCAGCGGGGAAACCGCGCTTTGCACGGGTGGCGGCTTGCAGGAATGGCCTTTTTTGTTTGCTGTGGGCCCGGGATACTTAAAAACTTTAACTTCAAAATTTTGGGCCACAATTTTTAATTTTCCTTTTAAAAGGGCATCACTAACCCCCCCAAAACCCCCAACCCTCCCCAAATTTTTAAAGACAGAAATTTCAAATATCTTTGTGAACGGCCCTAAAAAATTTTCTTTTGGGGAAAGAACTGTAATTTTGTAAAGCTTTTTTTACAACTGTTTCTTTTCTGGGGGAAACTTTTTTTTCCCATACGGCTTTTTTTCAATTTCTTTTCGACTATTATCCGGGTATAAATTTTAAAAGGAAAAAGGGCCGGTTGAAGCTTTTCTGAAACTTTGGGCGGTAAAAAAAGAAAAAAGGGCTTTTGAATTAAAATTTTATTTCCCTTTCTAAATAGGTTCTAAGTGCCATTGGGGCAGGTTCCCCGGAACTTATTTTTTTTAATTTCGGGGGAAATTTAGGCCGGGTTGGGGGGGGGGGGGGGGGGGGGGGGGGGGGGGGGGAAACCCTTTTTGTTGTCGTCAACCTTTTGGTTTTTTATAATCCCCAAACTTAGTGTACTAAAAACCAAACAAAGTGCCTATCTCACCTTTCCCTTTTTTCAAAGTTTTGTAACTCGGAAATTTTTTTAAAATTCTAATTTATACACCTCACAGGCGCTAATGTAACCCCCTAAATTCATCGGGCCCACCGACTTTTTTTAGTACAACTTATTATTTTTTTTTCCAAAAACAATGTGCAGGTTATCGCATTTCACAACTTTTCCTGTTTTTTTGTCTTTATTTCTATATTAAATGATCCGAACCCCCCCACAAATTTAATTTTTTTAAAACTGAAAATTTTGGGGAATCGTATAATTTCAAAATCGCAAATGCTGCTTTCCCTGAGGGAAAGACCTTAAAAAAATTGAGGCCTTCCATCATATAATTTTTCATCAGTCCCTCAGCTCATCCAAAAAAACCCATAGAGTAATGAATGAATGCAAGATCGAGGGGAAAATTTTTCCCCCCATAAGTAGTTTTGCTGGCCCGCAATAAAACAGGAGGGAAAATTTGCTATTTTAAACCCTAACATTTTACTAGCTCTCAATAAAAAAAGTAAGATTTCCTTCGTCTTCAAGCAAAAAGGGTTAACATTTTTTTTAAATTTTGATTTTTTAATTTGAGAGAAATGTCAAATTAAACTAAATTGCTTTTTTTATGAGAAAAACCCAAAAATAACCATCAGGTATTGTTAAACCTGGCTAAATTTTGGTCCCTGCTCTTTAACTTTTAAAACCCTTTAAATTTTTTCTTCTGGTTTTGCTTATATTAAACCATACGTTTTTGTAAAAAAATTCAGGGAGCGCGACCGTTCGGGTTTCCCCCATTTTTTAATTAAAGAAATTTTTCTAAAAACGAAGGGGTCTTGATTTTATTGTTACAAACTTTTTTTAAAACAAATTTAAAAAAAATGCATTCAAATATACGAGCAAAATATTCTGTTGGCCGCACTACAAACTTAAAAATTTTAAAAAACTGACACCCTCGACATTTCGTGACCCAACTTTTCCCCTTTTTTATTTAAAAAAAAGGGGACTCCATTGAAAAGCTATCTTTAACCCCCCCATTAAAAAAGACTAAAATCGCGAAAGCGTGGTTTAAATCATCCCCATGCAATTTTTTTTCAAACCAGTTAAACTTGCTGTTTTGTTCATCAACGGGGTGGAGGGTCGTATCTGATCACTTTTAAAACAACCCCGATCCCCTTTTGGGGAGGGCAGTTTAAAAGATTTCATTTCTATTCCCCCTTTAGAAAAAAAAGTATTTTTAAATGAACGCAAGCGCCATTAAACCGAATGAAAAACCTTTATCCATTCACAAAAAGAAAAGACAAAGGCTTTTTAAAGGATCTGTAACGAATTCAAAATTTAAAACCAAGACGAAATTTTGACAAAGTTGGAAACTTAATCAAGGCTAGGCAAACCCCCTTTAATTTTGGGGGAAAACACAAAAGTTTAAAATTTTACTAACCTCCTTTCACCTCTTTTTTCTTCCCAAACGGGGAAAAAGCTTTTCACCCTCGGGGCCATAAGCAAAGCATAAAACAGGGAAAGGACCCAAAATTTTTCTTTTGACACTTCTAAGGGGCCCAACTTTGGGCGGGAATGAACGAATAAACACTCTATTCCCTACTTACTTTTGGGGGTTTCTAAGGGCGCAAGCACAGGGAAATCAAGCATAAAATGATCCCTACGGGTTTGACGCGCCAAAAAAAAAACTTACAAATTTTTGAGGACCCAAAAAATTTAACAGTTGATTTACCTTCAAGTATTAAAAAAAAAAACCAAAAAATTTTTTTCAATACGCAAATCGAAAGAAAACTTTTTGTTTGGGACTGGGTTTTTTTCATGTTCCCGACCCTTTGACTTCCAGGGGAAGGGAAAAAAAAAACCATATAAAGAAAATTTTTAAACCCGGGAAAGAAAAGAAAGGTTTGGGAAAAACGAACCCAAAAAATTTTGAGCCATAATATTACAACCGTAAACAAACCCCCCCAAAATTTAAATCCCCTAAACCCGAAATCCCAAAACCCCCCAAAGTCAAATTTAAGACCGAAAAACGCGGGCCTTTCGCGGGTGACCATGAATAAGAAAAGACAGCGCTTGTTCTTTTGGGTTACCTTGGGCCCAGGAATTTCTTGTCTTTAAAAATTTCAAAAAAAGTAACCCCCAAAAAAATTTCGAGAACTAAAGACCCATAAAAGCCGGCCCTAAAGCCAACAATTTGCTTTTCAGTAGACAAAAGCCCCTTTACAATACTTTCCCCCAAAATTCCTGGGAAAGCTCCACGGCTTTTCCCCAAATTTTTTAATAAATTCGCAAGATGATCAACCCGTTTTTTTACCCATGATTTAACAGGGATGGGGACGGGGCACTAAATTTACCTCCCCCGCTTCCGTTTAAAACCATCCAAATGTACTTTTTCAAAAACCAAAGGGTGTTATAACGCTTACTAATGTGACCCTTGCTCTCAAAAAAGTGTTCGTTTTCGTTCGGGTTTGTGCCCTGTTTTTCAAATAAAATTTTTTGGGTAGTTTCTCTTATTCTCCACTGTTCGGGAAAAAATTTTTCCCGGGTTTTTTTTAGGGAAAAAAAGCACTTCTAGTCCTTTCTGAACTTTCTTTTTCAAGATCTTTTTGTCTTTGGGGTTTTTCTTTCTTTTAAAATCACCCCAAGTTGGGGGTCATCACCCCCAACCCTTTTTTTTTTTTCCTTTTTATATGCCCCCCTAGTTCACCAGTTTTTTTCAAAAATTATTTGTTAAATTTGCCTCTAAGGTTCTTAAAAAACATGAACAAGGGCCGTTATTCTCGCTAGGGGAAAGGGGGAAACTTTAAATTTTTTTTAACGCTGTTTTTTCTGAAAAACGGTTTTTTGCTTTTTTTTGTATTATTAATTCGCCCGCGATTGGGTTTAATTTTTTAAGTTTCCCTTTTTTTCTTTTTTGGGTTTTCGTCGGGAATTTTTTGTAGTGGTTTTGAATTTACAACCCGCCTCCGGGCCCCTTTAAATTTTTTCACAAGCCCAAGGGGAAATTTTTATCTTACAAATGAGTTTTTCTAAATTTAACCCACAGCTAAAAACCCTTTTATGGTTTGGGTTTTTTTGTAAACCGAACAAAATTTCCCTTGATCGTTTTTTTCAAAAAAAATACCATCTTCAAATTTAAAATCATTTGGGGCCCATAAATTCCGGGGGTTCTTGGGCCTAAACTTTTTTTAAAATCTCCACCGTACTTCTGTTAATTCACGTCTTGAGAGCGTTGGCGATGCTGTTTAAAGGGTTTTTTCACTCAGGGCGTTTTCCCCATCAAAAACATCAAATCTTTTTCATCACCAATTTAAAAAGGGGTTTTAAAAAATTTTAAATTTTATTTTGCTTCAAAAAAATGCCAAAAACGAAATGGCTCAAACTTGACCCCATAGAAAACGAAAGAGCCCCTTTGGGGTAAGGGAAATAAACAATATACTGTTCCAAAAAACCATCTCTATTGATGCAATCAAAAATTTTTACTGTCCAAAAAACCAAAACCTAGGACGGGAAGAAAATGAATTTTGCCAGGGTTGCGCGTCTTACTTTTAAATAACGCTCGAAGGGAAACAACAGACCCCAACAACAGTTTTTTGCAGAATCTGGGGGGGGCAATTGGGTTTAAAAAAATTTCTATTAAAAATTAGGGGAAGAAATATTTTCTTTCCCTAATGCAGACATATTTTTTAAACCAATTTTGATCTATGGGTAACCCCGGAAAAGAAAGGGCTGATCTGCGTTCAAAATTGAAAATAAAAGCACTAAAACTTTTGAAAAGGCCTGAACCGCCTCAATCTAAAAGCAGCAAAAAGGCGGGAGCTGGAAAATTTTTGCGTATGGGAAAACGCTTTTTCCCTTCCCTTTGATTTTGAGTTGTTAAAAGCGCATGGGGCCAAACTTCAAGGACATTTAAAAAAACAGATGTCATATTAACAAATTTTTTAAAGACTACAAACTTTAAAACAATCATCGACACCCGGGAACAAAGTACCGGGGGAAAAAATTTTAACCCTCCCCGTTTTAAATTTGATGTTGTTTCAACTCTAAATTTTCAAGGCTGATTGAGCCCCCAATATGAGTTTACAAATAAAATATTAAAGAAAAAGTGCGGGCATCATTCAACCTTCCCCAAAAAAGGGAGACAAAATAGGGAAATTTTTTTTTATTTGCAGCATAAATTCCCCTTAAAAGGCCCTTTTATTGCTGTGGAAGGGTGAAGAAAACCCTTTAAAAAGGGAATTAAAAGTTTTTTTAAACCAAAAAAAAACGAAAGTACAAATTTGATTTAGGTATCCCCAACCAAATCTACGCTAGCGGGGGTTTGGGCCTTATCATCAAATTTTGGGCGAAATAAGAAAATTTTTTTGGGGGGAGGGTAGAAATCCAACACAGCCCCAGTTTCCCAAAGATTTACCCTCTTCCCCAATGTTAGGGTTTATGAATTTTTTAACAACAAAAACGGTTTTTTGGAATTTACCTAAGGCAAAAAAGGAAAAAACATTTTTCATGGGAAACGGGGGAACTGTGAAACTAATAAACATTCAAATTGATAAAAAAGGGAAAAAGCTGATAAACCGCTTTTAAAGTACATTTGTTTTTTATTATATGATGCGCAACTGAAAAATTTAAGCTAACAGATTAAAAGATGTACTAAACTAAAATTTTTTTTCATTTTAAAAAAAGCCTGTCCCGTTCAGGTTTAACCCAAAATTTCCTACCGGCCGCCAAAAAAAGGGGTAGCAGCAAAATTTTGCTGTTAAAGAAACCCCTGAATAAAAACCTTAAAAAACAACAAACCAAAAAAATTCCCCCAACCCCAAAACAAAACACAAACCCAAAAATAACAGCCCCAAAACCAAACCCAAAAAAGGGATTCCGCTGGCCCTTTTAATGCTTTACAATTTAATTTAAAACTGGAGCATCGACTATAAGCCTCTATCACAATAACGAGTTTAGGCCCCCTTAGCAACGGCAAAACCCCACCCGCAGCTTTACCTCTAGGGGGTTTTCCTTACTCTCGGGCCCGTGTTTATTAGCGTAGGGGCCTACAAAAAAAAAAAAAACTAAACTCCAAAAGCACACAGCTATGGTTCAAATAAAAACACAAAACTTTTGCTCTTCAAACGACAATAAATAAAGCGCTTTTACCAAACATCCCCGGATTAAGAATTTTAAAAGTTTAAAAGGGCCCATTTTATGACTACAAAAGACAAAATTTGGGAACTTCCCAAAAAAAGGCGGTGACAAGTTTTTCTCAACAGCCCAGACCCCGAGCAGAAAAAAAAGGAAAGCTTAAAAAAATAAACGAGACATTAAACCCTTTCTAAACAGCTCACATTAACAACAACCCAAAAGGGGGTTTTTTACTTTAGTTTATAGTCCAAGCACAAAAAGACCGTTTTTTAATGGGTTTTTGATTAAATATTTTTTTAATTTTAAAAAAATATTTTGGCTTTGAAAAGAAAGACAGCATGGCTAAGAATATGAAGGACAAGACCAAATTTTTTGAAGGGAAAAATCGAGAGAAGCGTTTTCAAAAGCACTGAAAGATATTATTTAGAAGTCATTTAAACCCAAAAAAAAACGTACCGGCAAGTGTTTTTAAAGCCATTTCTCAAGTTTCCAAGTAAAACCCAAAAAATAGACCCACCGGGTTAAATAATTAGCTGTTTTTAATTGGGGAAAAGTAACAAAAATGAAAAAAAATCAAAAATCTGGGGGCTCAACTAAACACAACTATTCTTCCATAACCCACTTAAAAACCCGGTTTTTGGGGATCCCAGCTGCTTACACCGTATTTTAAGGGGGTGAAGAAGCCAAAAAAAGGCTCCCGGTTGGGCAAGGGGGAAATCTTAGAGATTAGAATTAAAAAAAGGCTAAGTATGCACCGATTTAGGCAAGGCCTTCCCTTCCGCTACCTCCCAGATTGGTTTTAAAGAGAGCCGTTTTAAAAAATAAAGAATACAGACAAAAAATGTTTCATGTGGGGGTGTTCTTCAAGGCCATCCGTCCGCGAACACGCAGAAAATGACAAAAATAACGGCAATACCCAAAATTTAAAATTCAATGGAAAAAAATTCCTTTCCTGTTATTTTAGACCCAAATTGAACATTTGAAGAACAAAACAACCCAAAAAACTTTTAAAAAATACCATGGGATGAGGGAAAAAAATTTGGTGGGCCCAAATTTAAGTGTCCAAAAACAGTCCCAACCCAAAAAGGCCCAACCCGCCAAAATCCCTGTGGACTTTCTCTTTAAAAATTTTTGCCCCCCAGCCGGGGCCCCCAAAAACTTGAAACCAAAAATGACCAAATTTTTAGCGCATACTTCAAAACATGAACATAAACCCAAAAATTCGTAGAAAAAGTTTAACAAGAATTCCAACCGCCCCAACCCCTTGAACAAAAAAACAAATTTTAAAAGTTCTGTAGACTTAAAACAAACTAACTACGCCCCCCCCCAATCTAAAGTTATTTTAAAGAACTGGGAAAAAAATGCAAACAATCCCCTACTAGGTTTTCCAACTTGAAATGGGGAGGTTTTGAAGGGGCCAAACACCACAAAAACTTTTTGAAAAAAAAATCTTAATGAGTAAACAACAATTTGTTTAAATTTTTTCCCTTTTTGTTTGGGCGGGTGGCGCTCATTCAACCCAAAATTTTACAAAACCCAATCGGGAGAAGATTTTTTTCAGCGCCCTGCAGCCAAATCGTAATGGATTGTTTCCCCCAAAAAAAAACGAAAATTTTCTGAAAACATGAAAAACTCCTGAAACCAACAACAGTATGACCAGCCACGCATTGTTGGGTTTCGGGTTTTGAGCTAACGCCCAAAAGTTAAAAACCCCCCAGTAAGAAGACCATTATCAAATTTTGTGGAAAGTTTAGAGGAGCGAAAGCTAACAAATCAATCTTCAACTAAAGTTTTAACCAAAACATGGGTGCCCATCTTTTTTCAAAAAATTTGGGGGGGGTTATGACTCCACCTAATTGAAAAGCAGAAAACCTCTTAGGGTTTCAAGCATCGCCCAGTATCAGAAAAGAAATTTTGTTTCCCCTTTAAAAAACATTCCCCTTTTTTTACTCTTTCAGGAAAAAAATGATGGGCCCCATTAGAGGGCCCCGGGTAATCCTTAAAGGCCTTTCCCCAAAAACGAAGAATTTTTTTGACCCAACCTTGTTAGAAAGGGTGTTTACCCTTAGAATACAGAACCCTAGGGAAATTTTTTATGAAGACACACTTTCCCCCTAAAGGGGGCCTTTTTTTTTCAACTTTTAAAAAAGGGGCATCATGCCCCTGATTACCACAAGCTTTAAATCTGGGAAAAAATTTTGAATGAAAAAAGATGGGGGGACTATCAAGACTCCTATTTAAAAGGCTGAAGTTTTTGTTGGGGGACCTTTGAAAAATTTTAGGAAAAACCGCATGAAAAATTACAGTTTTGGGTCCTCGCATTACATTTTTCCCCCGGATATTGGCCCTTTCTTTAAAATTTACTAGTGTACAGATTTATTTAAAAAGTCTGACCAACCATGATTCAGATATTGAAAAAGGGTTGCTGGGGGAATTAATGGGGTCCCCATCATTTCGTAAAGGGAAACAACCCAAAAACTTGGGGACTATTTATCCGAGTAAAAGGCTAACTACCCATGTAAATTTTGACGCAAACAACCTGTATGGTTTGGGGAAAGGGCAATCACTTCCCCTTTCGTAAATTCAAAATGTACAAGGGACGAATAAATTCAAAAGGGAAATTTAAAATGGTTTTGGGGGGTTTAACGCCTGATCAACAGCGAGGGTTTTATTCTAGAAGTTGCTTTGAAAATCCTCATGAACTCAATGAACCCCAAATGACTAACCAAACCCGCAGAAAGTCTAAAGAAGGGTTTCCAAAAGAACCAAACCCAAACTTGGCCAAAACCCTTTGAGGCAAAAAAAAAATGTCTGGGCCCTTACAGACTTCGCAATTTTATTTTAAAAATGGGTTTAAGTTAACAGCGTTCATCGTAAATGCTTTTTGATCAAGAACAGTTTCATGAAACCATACATCATTAAGAACACTGATTTAGAACTAAACCACAGAAAGCTTCAGAAAAAAAACTTTTTCAAACTGATAAAACAGCTTTTTTTGGAAAGACTATGGAGAATCCGCACAAGGGAAAGATGTCAGTTTTCAACCAAAAGAAAAAGCAATTTAAGGGGACTTCAAAAACCCAATTAAACAACTTTAAAATTTCCCTGATTTAGCTTTTTGGGATAAAAGTTTAAAAAAAAGAAAGTCAAATTAGACAAACCCGATTTATTGGGGGTTTTCGTTTTAGAATTTAAACAAAGTTTTGGGGTTAAGTTTTTTTTATGACTACTTTTAAACCCTCGTTCCTGAGTCCAAAAGTACTTTACAAAAAAACAGCATTTTTTATTAAAATATTCCTACTGAAACATTATAAAAAAACATGGAAACCGAATTTTCTAAAGACATGCAGGTGGGTTTAACGTCCCCATTAAACCCAAAAGTCCCCCAAAAAAAATTCAATTAAAAACAAAAGGGTTTTAAAGGAAAATAAGGAGAATTAAAAATTTAAAGGTAAACAAGGGGTAATTTTGGGGGTAAAGGTTTAAAAATGTAAAAGTATTTCAAGCCAGGAGAAAACATTAAGAAGCAAAGGGGAAAATCTCCCGCGTTTGCAGTCAAAAATATCACCTACAACTACAAAAGCATTGGTTTCAAAAAGACTTTTCATCATACAACGTAAAACAAAATCAAAAAAACAGAGATCAACAAACCGTTTAACAAAGAAAATCATTAGATAGAACAAACACCAAAAAGGTGTTTGTTTTTAACCAGAGTTTTCATATGCAATTGGGCACTGGAGAACCGAAAAATTAATTTAAAGGGGGAACTGTTCTGGCGGAATTATCGCCCGTTCTTCTTTCACAAAAGATCTTTTAGGGAAAATGGTTTTTTTTTGTGCCGTTTTCCGTAAAAAATACCGGGCGGGTTTAAATTTTTTAAATTTTTTTTATTTTATAAGGACAACACTCCAAACTGGATTTGGTTTGCCCTGATGAGTGTCCCCCCTTTTGCTTCTCCGGTAAAAAAAGGTTTCCTTACTTTTAATCCAAAAAATAATGTTTGCTAAGAAGACTCTCCCCTTCACAAAATTTAAATTTTTTTTCTTTTGATTTCTGTACGGGTTTAAACCCTTTTAAAAATTTTTCATTATTCATTGCGCCAAAACTGAGGGCATTTTTCTAACCCCTTTTGTGTTGGGAGAAAATTTTCAATAAGCACTCTGTGATACTGGGAGGAAAAAGTCTTCGGGTAACTGTTTTTAAAAATTTTAACAAAAACCTGTGATCTGTGAAATCCCGGAATGCCCTTCTAAATGGTAACTCTGGTTTTTCAATAATTGATTTCCCCTTTGGCCCTTTTAAAATTTTTCCATCGCGACTTTAATCATCGAGGGGAAATTTAAAGGGGCCCCGTTGGTAAACATTGATGGGAAAAGGGAACAGCAGAACCCTCTTTTGGTTTTAAAGGTTTCCCATCTTTATATCTTAACTATAACAAAGCTGTGATTTCGAAATTTAAACTTTTTTTTCAAAAAAAATAGAGGGAAAAAATAAAAGGGCCCCTTTTAAAGGGTGTCTTTTGGAAATTTTGGGTTTACCCAAAATGTTTTCTCTGTATTTGTCTAGGGGAAGGGAAATAAATTTTTCCAAAATTTTCTTTTTTAGATAACCATTCTTTTGCTGTTTGTTCACTGACCTTTCCCCTGCGGCTTTGCTTTTTAAATTTCCGTGATACCTTCCCCCTACCCCTTTTGGGGAATAAAAGAATTTTTTTTCTTTTTTTTTCAGCCAAAATTAAAGCCAACAAAAAAAACACCAAAAGTCAACCAAAAGACAAAAACCCCCATTTCTTGCATCTTTTGTTTTTTTGATGGTGATAAAACACTTTAAAATTTTTTTGGGGCAATGCTGGGACCTTTGGGCCCGTTACTAATAAATTTTTTATTGCCTGATCAACCCCTTTTAAAAAGGGAAAACTCCCTGCCCCTGTCCCTTTTTAGGGCCAAAAATAAAATTTTAACTGCACCAAATCCCCTGCCTTTTATAGGGGTCCCTTTTGCACTGCAAATTCCTCCATACTTTGTTATGTCTTTTTTTCCCTCGCCGCCATTCCCCGTTTTTCTAATGCCAAAAAAACGCCCCTAAAAACAAGCGCAATTTACCCCAGCGGGCCCCCTTATCCTTAAAGGGGAGTAACCAATTTTTTTTAAAAGTATTTTTATTTTACAATTTATTTTTCCCCCTGGGAAATTTTTTCCCTTTCTTTAAATAAAAATCCTTTCGTCCCAAAGAAGCGCAATAAACAATCAGTTTTTGCTGAAACCTCAAAGTCTAGTTTGCCAAATCTGCCGGTTTTAAAAATTAAAAAAAGCCCTTTTTCCCGGGGGCCCAAAAAATTGGGGTATCCAACTTTGGGCCCCCAATAAAAGCCAAAAAAAAATGGGATACAAGGTTGGCAAAAGTTTTTTTGGTGCCAAATTTTTTAAAAAAAAATAATTATAAATTTTTAAAAAAAACCAGAACAGTGAAAGATCTCCTACCCCTCCAAAACAGCCCAAACCCTTTCCCGAACTTAAAAAGACCAAGTTGAAACCCAAACGTTTAAACCCCAAAAGGGAAGGGGGGTACTTGGGAGCATGTGGGAAAAAAAAAACATTCCTCGGAAATGAATTCCCGCATAGAACAAATTTAACAGATGTCCCCCGCAAGACATTTTAAAGTATCATAACCGGGAAAAGCGCAGCTGGGGTTTTAAATGGTGAAAAGTGTGGGGGAAACGGTTCTTAGTTTTTACACTAAACTAGTCATAGATTTTTCCCCCATTGATTCGAAAAAGATCTTACCATAAAAAAACCCCAAGATCCGTTTTAAAAAATCATTAAAAGTCTCTAGGGGGTGATTTATACAAAAGATTTGGAACATTTTTATCGCCTTTAATCAGGGAATTTAAAAAAATTTTAATCAAATAGATTTTTTTTTTCCCTTTAAAAGAAAATCGGGAAAAACACAAACCAAACCGGGGGAGAAAGTAACCAAACCCAAAAAACACCAAAAACCGAAAACAGGTGGAGACCCTTAAAAAAACCTGGGCGTGTTTAAACAGGAAAAAAATTAGCAGATGGGGAAAAGACAAAAAAAATTAAAGTTAAAAGATTAAAGAAAACAAAAACCCCCCAACGCCAAAACAAGTTTTAAAATTTAATGCCCCAAAAAAAACACCCTGTGATACAAGGGGCCCCAAAATCTTTCAAGGGAAAAATTTAACTAAAAACTGTTTTCCAATTTTTTTGGGGCCATTGCTGCTGTTGGGGGGAGTTTTTTATGGCTATAAAAAAATCCCCCAAAGGCAAAAAGAAACGGAAAAAATTTTAAAAAAACCTGGGAAACCTTAAATACAGAAAGAGACAACTGCACGCCAAAACCGCCAATAAAAAAAGCCCCAAAATTTTTTATCCCCCAAAAAAGGAATAAAAATTTTAAAATTTTTTTTTTTAAAAATAGAACATGGCTATTTAAAAAATGATGAAATCAATAAAAAAAGACATGGGTCTATAAAAGACATTCCATAGACCCGAATTTAATCAATGCGTTGCCCCGGAAGTAAAAACCCTTTCCCTTTAAAATCTATGCTGAGAAAGCTGAGCAAGACATCCTCAACGAAAGAAACCCTTTTTTAGGCGTGTGGGGTACCCATTTTTGACATTTAAATATTTAAGAAAAAAAAAAAAGAAGTAATTTTTTTTTATAATTAAAAAGATACTTTAAAAAAAGAAATTGTTTTTACTTAAGGATGACTTTAATTCCCCCCAAAAACTTATTAAAACTTGAAACAAAACTTAAAAAAAACTTAATCAAGAACTTATTTAAAACTTGAAGTATTAAAATTTAAAAAAATTTAAATTAAAAAACTTTGGGGGAAATTTAATTAAAAACTTAATTAAAAGGGCTTGGGGTGACTTGGGGGGGGAGTGTTTTGTGGTGTTTCACAGAGCTTTATTTTTGCAAGTGTAACACCACTTTGGGGCAAACCCGTCTTGCCCTTTTTGTAATGCCTTGGCTCTTTTTTTGCAAGTTCAAAGCAGCCCCAAGTGCATTTAACAAAACCCGAATTTAAAAAAAACAAGACAAATTGGGAAAAATACCCCCCCTTAAAAAAGGGAGCCTAAACACGGGCAGGGGTCCAGCAAGTAGGCCCCGTTCCCCGCCGTGAACGGCAAAAACATGACTTTAAAGGGAGGGAGTAAGGGAAAAAATTTTAAAAAATGTCCCCGGGGGTTTTTGGGGCAGGCCACAAGTAGCCACCTTCACGCGCGTTTAACGCCCAAACATGAAAAGTCAAAAACAGTTTAGGTAAAAACTAATTTTTAGAAAACTGTCCGGCTTTGTGGGCAAGAGTCCAGCAAGTAAGCACCGTTCACGGGGGCCCTGAACGAAAACAAGACCCCAAACCCAAAATGATCCCCTTTGCCTATTTGCTGTGCTCCCCCCTTTTCTCAACCCGGGAAACCAAAATTGGGCCCCCGGCAAGTTACAGCAATTAAATGCGTAGCCAAGCTTTTAAGGCGGGTCAAAACGCCAGTAGTAGTACATCCCCCCCCCCCTTTATTTTAAATTTGGGGGCATTTTTTAAGAAGATTTGTCCGGGCCCCACACTACTCCCCCAAACTGGTAATGTACAAAGGGGCTTGCCTCCGCCTTTTAAAGATTAAAGGGATTGTTGGGGCTCGCTTTTCATTTCAAAAGGGATGGGCCCCAACATGGGTCCCTCAATTTTTGCACCCTTAAAAAAAACCCCCGTCTTTTTTTTTGCGAATTTTAAAAAATTATATAAAAAAAAACCCCCCCCGCACAAAAATCGGTAAATCTTTCACCCAAACCCCAAAAACCCCCTTCAATGACAATACAACCCGCCTAACGACACCGGGCGCTTCCCCGGGGCAAACCGAAAAGAAAAAAAAAACCAAACCCCCCCCCCCCACCCCTCAACTTTTCAAGCCCAGTCTCCCATTTATTTTTTGGGCGCTTGCCTGGGGCCCGTGTAACAAAGGGCGCGCGTCTCGCCGTTTCAGCCTATCTGTTACACAAATTTTTAGGTTTTTATTTTCATCCGTCAATTTTAAAATTTTTAAAACATTTTTTATGAAAAATAGTGCTAGCCCAAACTACTCCCTCCATACTGGAAATGTACTAAGGGCCGCCTACCCTATCCAAAAAAATTTGCCAGAACATTCAAAAACCCATTCATTCATAAGGGGACACTTTAAAGGGAGATGAACGGTTAGAATAAAAAAATTTTAAAACATCTTTTTAAAACACAAAACACCCTTTTTTCCCCTAAACCGAATCTTTGTTAACCCAAAAAAACCAAGGGGCACGAAACACCGTGTTTAAATTCGCCTTTAAAAAATGAACGCTGTGGGGGGCAAACATTTAATGTTTTGGCTTGCCTTCACTGACTAACTCAACTAATTCTTTCAACAAATACTCTAACATGCAGTTAAAATAAAACTTATGGCCTCGAATAACAAACCTGTTCTTCAGTAACGTTTTAGCCATTTAAAAATAACACAATTAAAACACAGTGGCCACAACAGAGCGCCGACGAAACACACAGCCTTCTTGAGTGGTGGCTCAAACAATGACGGCCCGGGTCGTGCCACGTCGACAGCCTCGATCTGATGGCAATCTAGACTTTTCCAAATGTGGTGCAACCCAACTGAGTGTGTTTCGTTTAAACAGCACAGGCTAGGTGCAAACTGCCGCGAGCCGTAAATTAAGTGATCAGATTTCAGCCCCGTGTACAAAGTTTGTAGGTGGAAATTAGTCAGAAGAAGTGTGCGGATTTTATGTCATTTAATTGAGAGAGAGAAAGAGTGTGTGTGTGTGTGTCTGCCCGCCTCTCTGTCTGTCTGTCTGTCTCTCTCTCTGTCTCTCTCTTCTCTGTCTGTCTGCCGGTGATCTCTCTCTCTCTCTTCCGCCACAGGAAAAGGCTGCTTTTAGGCCACTTTTGCCCAAAAACTCGGTGGAGGGTGAAAGTGGCTTAGAGTCGGCCTTTTCCTGTTCTCTACCCCCGTCCAGGACCTCCAGTAACAGCTACGTCCCCCCCCCCCCCCCCCCCCCCCCCCCCCCCCGGGACACGCTCTTCACTGCCCGCTTGGGAGTCGAGGGTGTCGGCTTTGGGCGACTCCCTGCGAGAACCAACCCGGCTCGGAGCACCTAGTGCGACAGGGTGCTCCCTGCGGACTTGACAGGGGCAGGGATGTGGACGCACTCCGTGGTGTGAGAAAGGGTCAATACTGGAAATATTTCTTTATAATTGTGTACATGTCATATATGCTGGAATGCTGTAATTGTGATTGTGTACGTCGTATGGTGAAATATTTATTTATAATCGTGCATGTTGTGGGTGTGGGAGTGCTTGATTGCGATTGTGCATGTTGTGTGCGTTGGAGTGCTTGATCGTGATTGTGCATGTTGTGTGCGTTGGAGTGCTTGATCGTGATTGTGCATGTTGTGTGCGTTGGAGTGCTTTATTGTGATCGTGCATGGTGCGTGTGTTGGAATGTTTATTTTGCGGGTGTGAATAAATGGGGTGTTGTATCGTAATCTTTATTGTGTGGTCTCTTGCGGAGCGTGTGAGGTCAGTCACTCCCTTCACTCCCACCTAGACCGATCCTGTCAGGGCAGACCTCCCAGGGGTCGGTCGTGACACTCTCTCTAAGCAGATTCATCAAATCTGTGCAATTGCTCTATGCACCTTTAAAAAAAAAAAACTGAATTCAGGTTCAAAGAGAAAGTATCTAATGTTTAATGTTTCAGTTCAGTCTTTACTGCAGATCAATTCTGACCGTTCACCCACTACTGATAGTTTATGTAGGCTTTACAGTACTAGTGTTTCTTACTGTATTTATTCCTCTTCAGAGGCTTTACAGTACTATGTGTTCTTACTGTATTTATTCCTCTTCAGAGGCTTTACAGTACTATGTGTTCTTACTGTATTTATTCCTCTTCAGAGGCTTTACAGTACTATGTGTTCTTACTGTATTTATTCCTCTTCAGAGGTTTTAAACAGTACTATGTGTTCTTACTGTATTTATTCCTCTTCAGAGGCTTTACAGTACTATGTCTTCTTACTGTATTTATTCCTCTTCAGAGGCTTTACAGTACTATGTCTTCTTACTGTATTTATTCCTCTTCGGAGGCTTTACAGTACTATGTGTTTTTTACTGTATTTATTCCTCTTCAGAGGCTTGACAGTACTATGTGTTCTTACTGTATTTATTCCTCTTCAGATGATGCAGATGTACAAGACTTGCTCTCCAAACCACTGACCAAACACTATGGTTAACATCACAGATTCCTGGCTGGGTGGTTGTGGGTTCGATTCCCTTCAGAGCCATTTATATTTTGTGGATTTTTCTCCTCACGATTGCTCCTGCAAACAGTTGAGTTCACTATAGGTTCAACTGGGAGGACTTGAACTGGAGTCAGGTTTCATCCATTTCATGAATGCGTCACTTCGAGAGTTGTTCAAGTTTCCCAACAAACATAGCAGGTGCCCTCATGACAACCTCAACTGTGATTTCCTCTCCATGTCTACACAGTGGTTTCCTCTCCATGTCTACACAGTGGTTTCCTCTCCATGTCTACACAGTGATTTTCTCTCCATGTCTACAGTGGTTTCCCCTCCATGTCTACACAGTGGTTTCCTCTCCATGTCTACACAGTGGTTTCCTCTCCATGTCTACACAGTGGTTTCCTCTCCATGTCTACTCCCTGCGGAATGCCAATGCGGGGGGGGGGGGGGGGGGGGGGGGGGGGGGGGGGGGGGGGGGGGGGGGGGGGGGGGGGGGGGGCAACAGGACGACCCAGGCTCTCTGTGTATGGGGAGAGGGAATGAGCATCATGGGGAAATGCTACGGAGTGGCTCAAAGATGAGACACACACACAAAAAAATGTCCTGAAGAGTTTTATTTCCTAATCGACAGTGCTGGTTGCCTAAGACTCATACCAATTGCCACTGTCTTCAATTCTCGCATTTTTAAGTATGGGTTTTCCACGGCCATATCATAAAAAGAGTATGCTTCAAATGATGCAACTGTTTATTCTTTAACCTTAGATGTATATACAAATCAGCTTATACATAGCTTTAAGGTTCTTGACAAATACCAAAAATTTAAACAGAAAATTCTCAATAAATCAAAAGATATCATGATTTCATTATCTCTGGGTCACAGTCAGCCCAAAAGATGTGTGAAGATTACAGTTACATGCATAGAAGTGCAATCTGTTCACATTATTACATCCAAAATATGTAAAGGTTATGAACAACTGTTGGTCACCTGGATTCCTACTATTTTATGTTTTTGTTACATGTGTGTGCTGAAACACACACAACACACACACACACACACACACACACACACACATGAGATGCCTGCCTGGATTACTAAAGCACAGGATCTAACAGTCACATTTATTAAGTTTTTTC
>CM031629.1:41614395-41623734 GCA_018398815.1 Conus ventricosus | reverse complement strand
GTCTATTGAAGGTGAAGGGGGGGGCCCTCAGCATTTTAAAGAGACGTCGACCATACAAACCGAAACCGTGCACACAGTGTGGGGGGGGTGGGGGTAGGGGGGGGGGGGGAGGTGGGGAAGCAGGGGCGAGATCAAGACAGCACTAAGGCCTGGTGTTGTCTGTAACGTAGTTAAAATGACGCGGATTTGAAATGAGAGAGAGGGGGAGTGAAAAGAGGAGTGAAGAGGGAAGGTGAGAGAGAGAGGGGGAGAGAGAGACGGGAGAGAGAAAGGGAAGGACAGACAGACAGACAGACAGATAGAGGGAATGTGTGTGGTTTGTGTGTTGAGAGGGGAGAGTGAGGGGGAGGGAGAGTGTGTGTGTGTGTGTGGTGTGTGGTGTGTTGTGTGTGTGTGTGTGTGTGTGTGTGTGTGTGTGCGTGCGTGTGTGTGTGTGTGTGTGTGTGTTTTGTGCAGTGCGTGCGTGCGTGCGTGCATGCGTGGTGTGTTGTGTGTGTGTGTGTGTGTGTGTTTTGTGTGTGTGTGTGTTGTGTGTGTGTGTGTGTGTGTGTGTAAGAATGTGCACATACAAACGCCGATACAGTATATTAAACTTACAAATACATATGTACGTAGAAATCTGCATATCTCGCATCTCTCTCTCTCTCTCTCTCTCTTTTCTCTCTCTCTCTCTCTCTCTCTCTCTCTATTTATATATATATATATAAAATTATTTATATATATATATATATATATATGGGTTTTATGTTTACCACACACCAACACACCACACACACACCATACATATTTTTTAATTATTTATTATATATATATATATATATATATATATATATATATTATTTATTACATATATATTATATATATTAGAGGGAGAGAGAGAGGAGCGAGAAAAGAGGGGAGAGAGAGAGAGAGAGAGGGGAAGAGAGAGAGAGAGAGAGAGAGAGTGAGAGAGAAGAGGAGTGATAGATTTTATACATATAACGGAGTTGATCTCAACATGACATGTATAAAATATATTTTGATGTTGTATAATCGTGAAGGTCGATATCAATGTTTGGCAGAATATGTATGCAAAGAGGCAAGCCAAAACACACACACACACACACACACACACACACACACACACACACACACCACACCACACACACACACCACCCCACACACACACACACACGCACGCACGCACGCCCGCACGTACGTACGCACGCCCAAAGCACACGCACACACACAACACACACACACACACACACACACACACACATGCTCATAACACACACACTCACACACATCGCTTTCTCTCTTTACAGAGAGAGAGAGAGAGAGAGAGATGGGGAGAAGGAGAGAGAGAGAGAGGAGAGAGAGGAGAGAAGGAGAGAGAGAGAGAGAGAGAGAAGAGAGAGGAGAGGAGGAGAGAGAGGAAAAGAGAGAGAGAGGAGGAGAGTGTGAGAGAGAGTGAGAGAGAAGGAGAAGGGGTAGACTTTCCTCCGCCGCGTTGTGATCACCCGACTGTCTGTTCAATTCAAGTCTTTCACTCCTTTCACGAAGTCAAAATCACTCAGCGCCCTGCTCTTGTCAGTCCCACCCACTTATGTGTCTCTGGTCTGAAAAGAATCGTGTCCTGGCCAATGCAAATGAAGACATACATAAAGAAGGGGGGGTGGAGGAAGAGTAGAGAGAAGGTGGGGCAGGGAAGAGGGAGAGAGAGAAAATATATAGACAGAGAGAGAGAGGAGAGAGAGGAGAGAGGGCTAAGGCGGAAAGGGGGGGGGAAGGGTGGGGGTAGAGAAAAAGATGGAAAAATGGAGAGGCAGGGTGGACAGAGAGGAGGGTGCTAGACAGAGAGACTGCTGACCATAGTTTGTTCTTTGTCAAGGGAAAATGGGGTGATCTCAACGTTTGTTTACACACACCCACACACACACACACAAACACACCACAAAACACACCAACACCACACACACACACACAACACACACACACAACCCCAAAACCCACCCCAACAAAATGAAAATTTACAAAAACGCACGCGGGCCCCACCACACCAACCACCAGACACACAAAACAACAGGGCAAAACACACAAAACCCCACCACACACACCAACACACCCACACACACACAAAACCACACACGCACACGCATCAAACACCTTTCTTATGCACCACCCCCCACACACACACACACCATACAAAACACCACACACACACACACAACACACACACACACACACGTGCATATGCCACACTTGGGTTGCCCCTTAACCCCAAAACACACCCCACCCCACACCAACACACCACAACAACACACACCACCAAAAACCCCCCCCCACACATAAAACCCCACATTTGCCACACATGCATATGCACACACAGGATATTTCGCACAGACACACACACACACGCACCACACAACACACACACACACACCCCAAAAACCACACCACACACACACAAAACACACACTCCGGGAAAATGCACACACTTTCATACCCCCATGCGCGCAGAAAACACACGCCCCACCCCCCAACAACAACCCAAACAACCCCCACCAAAACCAACAAAACACAAAACACTGACACACACACAACACACAACCCCCAACACACACACCCCCACACACACACACACAACCCCCACCCACACACACCACACGAAATTATTAGAGCAAAGCGTTTGGGGGTTGATTTAGAGAATGCTGCAAAAAACGTTTGGGTTGGTGTGGATGATAAAATTTCTCATTAATTTAAATATGAACACTTTAAAAAACTTCCTAATTACAAAAGAAAAAATTGGCAATTCCCGATTTTTCATTTCAATTTTTCATTAAAAATTTTAACTTGATGCCTTTTAAAAAATTTAAAAAAGTTTTCACGAAAACAAAATATATTTGTGGTGAACAAAGAATTTAAACCCGCAAGATCTGGGTGTTTGGGCCCCCCTGGGCAAGGGACAAACTAAGCCAAACATGAGCTGTGTTTGAGTGTTTTTCTTTTTTGGTTTAAAAATTTGCCTTCAAAGTTCTTTTTTTCTTTAGTAAGCATTTACGGCAGATTATTTTACGGGCGATTATTTACGGTAAAATTTATTTACGGGGCGATTATTTGCTGGTTTTTGAAGGGGTGTAAAAGGGGAAAAGTATTTTCACTTAGATATCTTCTTTTTGATTTCCCCTTGCTGTACGACATTCTACATCTCTTCTCCCTCTTTTCTCTCTCCTCTCCTTTTCTCTCTCTTCTCTCTCTCTCTTCCTCTTTTTCTCCTCTCTCTCTCTCTCTCTCTCTCTCTCTAAAATCAGATGTGAACAGCGTTAAAATAGGGGCTACTTCTACTACTGCTATTTCTATACTATACTTCTACTATACAGGAGAGAGAGAGAGAGAAGGGGAAAAAGAGTGAGAGAGAGAGAGGAGGGAGAGAGAGAGGGAGCCGTTGCTGTTTTTTGCCCTTTTGAGATACCCAAGCTTGTAAACAGACTTAGAAATTTCGCAGACTAACCGTATGTTTTCCTTTATTCCCACCAGCGCGTTTGAAAGCGTAGGTCAGCATTTTTTTTTGGGTAAGTCGTTGTCATTTAGAAACCCCCTTCTAAAATTCCTCTCTTTGTCATTAATTATTTATCCTTTAGCTTTTTTAAACATGGGCAGTGTGGTCTCGAAAATAGGGGTGTGGTTTTAGCGTATTTGGACCCCGTCCGACGCGTTTGGGACCCCTTGGGGAAAAGTGAAAATAATCTCCCCACTGCAAATAAACCCCCACACAAACAAATACAATTTGGTGTGCAATTGGGTGTGAGTGTTTTATGGGTGTGTGCTTTTTTATGTCACAAAAAAATTTCCCCAAAGGGCAGAAAAAAGGGCGAAAAGACAGACCCCCTCATTGCGGGCAAAAAAGGTGGGGGGACAGACATTTCATTTGGGAAAACCAAAAAGGCGAGAGACAGGGCAAAAAGGCGGGAGACAGACTCTTGTAGACAGACAAAGAGGCGGAGAGCAACTTCCCAAAAGGACGGGGAAAGAGGTGGGGAGACAGAATCTTCATAGACAGACAAAGAGGGGAGGAGACAGACAAAAGGGGGTGGGGAGAGACAGGGCATTTCCCCATAAAAACAGACAAAAGGCGGAGAGACAGACATCCTATAAGACAAAAACAAAGAGGCAGAGGACAGGGCAAAAGGCGGGGGAGGGCAGAAAAAAGGCGGGGAGAAAAGAATCCTCTTTGAAGACAAAGAGGCGGAAAAAAAAACAGACAAAGAGGCGGAGAAAACAGACATCCCCATAGGGCAGACAAAAAGGGGGGGGTAGAAAAACATCCTCATAGGGCAGACAAAAAGGGGAGAAAAAAAGCAAAAAAGGCGGAGGACAGACATCCCTTAGACAGACAAAAAGGCGGAGAAACAGGGGAAACCTCATTTAAGACAAAAAGGGGCCGGGGGGGGAGACAGACATCCATAGACCCGACAAAGAAGGGGGGGAGAGACAGGGCATCCCCATAGACAGACAAAGAGGGGGAAGGGACTGACAAAAAGGCGGGGGGGAGACAGAACCAAAAAAGGCGGAGAGGGCAGGGGCACAGAATTTAAAGGGGGGATTCATTCACGGAGTTTGGGAAAAGGCAGCAGAAGGCCTGTCAGCAAACCCTGGGGAAAAGGAAAGGCCCGGGTTTAATTTTTCCCTTTGGGGGGAAAGAGGCTGTCAGACACCGTGGGGAAGGAAAGGCCGGTTCAATTCTCCAGGGGGGGAAAGAAGGGCCCGTCAAACAAAACCCGGGGGGGGACGGCGGTTCAATTTCCATGGGGGAAGGGTGGCCCGGGCGCACACCGTGTGGAAGGACGGCCCGGGTTCCCAATTTTCCTTGGGGGGGACGGGTGGGAAATTTCCAAAAAAATAAACCCTTAGGGAAAAAAAGATTTGGAAAAAACACTGAGGGGGAAGGGCCCCCTTTTAGAAGGTTTTCCCTTTACCAAACCAAACAGCCAATGGGTGGGGGATTGGGAGAGGAAAAAAAGGGGGAATTATTTCCATCTCCATTTTAACGTTTTTAATCAATGGGCTGTTGCCATTTGTTTCTTGAACAACAGGGACACACACATCATGCACGGGGCACGACGACGTACGCACGCAAATCCACAAGTTCCAAAAACATAAAAACCCCCACACAGAAAATTTTATTAAGAATTTTGTATGGACGCATCATCTTTATCATTCATCTTTATCTCATCTTATCTCATCATCATCAGGGCTTACTGCTGCTATATAATTCTACTACTACTACTACTACTACTACTACTTTTTTTTAATATACCCTAGTCAAAAGAGATTAAAAATTTTATTTAAAATTGATCTCTTTTAATATTGCTTTGAGTTTTTTTGATTTGGTTTAAAAAAAATCTGCAATTTTTTTTTAAAATGCACCTCCACGAACTATGTGGTCAAACATTGATGTAATGTATCGATCATTTTTGTCACGTGACATTCAAAGGACTTGCCCCAATCTCCCTGAACAATGAGGTTCCCTCACTTTTGCAATGTACCATTCGAGGGTTGTTTTTTTTTGAGGGGCCAAGGGCACTAATGTTAAAGTAAACACTCAGAGTGGTTGGTTTTCAATGAGGCCCCCACTTAAAGTACTGTAAACACTTTTTGATGGTTGGTTTACAACGGGGGTCGTCAAATTAAAGTTATGTAAACACTTCAGAGGGGTTGTTCACAAGAGGTGTCACATGTTTGGGAAACCTTTAGAGTTGGGTTTTTCACAACGAGACCGTCACTTTTTTTAATTTTAGCGTTTTAAAAAACTATTCACGCTCATTTTCAATGAAGTCAGTCATTTAAAATAATGTACAAATTTTTAAAGAGATCGCACCCCAACTTTTCAAAGAAAAGAGAGTTCAGGTTAGGTTAATGTACAATTTTTTGGGAAAAACAGTACACTTCATAAACAATGGGTAGTCAGTTAAAAGGGCAATTTAACACTTGGGAAGGGGAAAGGGAAGGTCTCATTTTGAAACAGGGGCAGTCAATGATGCGTTTAACAGGGAAGACACCACCATCTTTTCTTTCCTGCCGGGGGGGCAAGAAACAATATTTTTAAAAAGTCCTCAGCCTAAAATATCTGCAAAAATTTAATTTTTGAACTGTCTTCGTTTGTGATAGTCGCAAAAGGCCAAAAAACCCAAAAGCTTTTCATCCCCTTTTTGATTTGGGCCCCCCCCCCCCCCCCCCCCCCAAATTTTCCCCCCCCCCCTTAAACCCCCCCCCCCCCCACTTAAAAAACCCCCCCCCCCCAAAACCCCCCCCCCTTCCCCCCCCCCCGTTTTTCCCCCCTAATTACAAATAAATATTAACCCAAAGTTTTTTATTAAAATTTAAAAAAGCCGCAAAAAAATTTTGGCCGTTTTTAAAATATTTTTCAAATTTTTAGGAGGGAGGGACAGCATTCAAGGGATGGACCAAAATTCACCCGGCCCCGGCCAAGGTTTAGGGCCCCCGTAGGGTTTCTTCCTTTACCAAAACCAATTTAAGTGATTGTACAATCTTCATGAACAGTGTCAGTCATTGGGGTAATGTGCACATTAAAAAGTGGGGGGTACCTCTTCCCTGAACCCGTGTCAGTTTTGAGGTAATGTGCCCCACTTCACATGTTTTTACACTCTTCATGCCCCCTCGAAAAGGTTAATGTGCACCTTCCGAGATTTTTCACTTTCATGAAAAAGTTTTCAGTCAAAGGTTAATTTTGAACACTTTACAGTGATTTTACACTTTCTTTAAAAGTGCGTCAAAGGTTAATGTGAAAAAATTCACAGTGATTGTACCCCTCTTTATGAAAAAGGGTCAGTCAAAAGGTTTAAAGTGAAAACTTCACGTGATTGTTTAAATCTTCATGAACAGGGCAGTTTAAAGGTTTTTTGTGAAAAACTTCACAGTGTTTTCACAAATTTCTTTAACAGTGAAATGAAAGGTTAATGTGGGAAAAATTACAGGATTGTACACTCTTTCATGAAAAAATATCAGTCATTGAGGTAATGTGAAAAATTTAAGTTATTTTTTTACATCTTCATGAACTTTTTTGTTTATTGAGGGAATGTGCACATTTCAAAGTAAAATGTTTTCGCTCTTTATGAACGTGTCAGTGAAAAGGTTAAAGGGGTACACTTCAAATGATTTTTCCCTCCTTTTGACAGTGTCCGTAATTGAGGTTTAAAGTTTACAGTCAAAGGAATTGTACGCTCTTTTAGAACAATATCAGTCTTTTAGGGAATGTGACCTTCACAGTGATTGTTTTTCCCCTCTTTATAATCATTTTCAGTCACTGAGGTAATTTTACACACTTCAAAAATGATTTTTCACTCTTCTTTTAAAAGTTTTCGGGGTTGGGTAATGTGCCCCCAAATTCACAGTGATTGTACAAATTCTTCATGAAAAGTGGGCAGTTTATTGAGGTAATGTGGGACCCCTTTCCCCGTGATTTTCACTCTATGAAAATGGTTTAGTCAAGGGTTTAAAGTGTACACTTCAAATTTAAATTTCAAATCTTCATGAACAGTGTCAGTCAAAGGTTTAAAGTGAAAACTTCCCCAGTGATTGTACACTCTTCATGAAAAATATCAGTCATTGAGGTTTAAAATGCACACTTCAAAAATGGGTTTTTCACTCTTCTGAAAAAGTGTCAGTCACTGAGGTGATGTGTACCCCCTTTAATTTAAATTTTTACACCTTCCTTTAAAATTTCAGTCACTGAGGTAATCGTTTGATTAAATGAGTGGGACCTTTTCTGGGAACAATTTAGGGCCCTCCATTTTATGTTTTTCCCGTTCCCCCGTGACTGTATATTCTCCATAAAAAATTAAATCGTCCCCTTTAAAAAATACAGACTTTTAAAAATTTAAAAAAGAACAGGACACTGTCAGCTTTTATTTCTGCACTGTTAACTAATCATCTGGCCATTGATTCGTTCGAGTGTTTTAAAAATAAAATTCATTATTCAGAAACTTGTCTGGAAACATTTTTCAGTAGATATGAAAAAGGGAAGTATCTGTCTCAACTGTTTCACTCCCACCCTTTCCATGCAAATTCAAATACACGCATCTGGAAAAATGAATGGGTGCGCATTTTTGCGTGTGCAAACCCCTGCGGGTGCTGCACATAGGGGGTGAAAACACACACCACACCCACACACAACACACACACACACACACAACCCACACCCCACACACCAACCCCCCACACACACACACACACACACACCACACACACACACACACACAATTGAAGATGGTGTTCCAGCAAGCAACGTTGTTGCTTTTCTTTTCAAGTTTTCCCAAAGATTTCACAGGGCAAGGGCGTAACTTTTTATTAATCAGGTTTAGGGTCGTTTTCCCCTGCCCAAAGGGGGGCTTTAATCGACGGGTCCCCAGCCAGAGAGAGCCCTGTTTTGGGGGGCCCGGGCGCTGTCAAAAATGAAATGGAAAAACCCCCCCCCCCCGGCCCCCTCCTCACCCGGCAAAACCCGTCTTCCCCTTTCCCCCCCCTTTTTGTGCTTGGGGATTGTGCCCGTCTGTTTAAGAGGGGCGTCGGGCTGTGACTGAAAGGATGAATTTGACCGGGGGACTGTGCAGGGGTCAGTGAAGGGGGGCGTCAGGGCTGTGGGGCTGAATGGGTTTAATTGCAGGGAATGGCACCCTAGTGAAGAGGGGGTCAGGGGGGGGGGACTGAATGGATGAAAAGACAGAGGACTGTGCACCGTCAGTGAAGAGGGGCCCCTCAGGGTGTGAATGAATGGAGGAAAAGAAGAGGACTGTGCACCCCCCCGGGAAGAGGGCGTCAGGGCTGTGACTGAATTGGGTGGGAAAAGACAGAGGACTGGTCCCGGGGAAAAAAAAGGAAACCCTTTGGTGAATTGTGCTTTCCGCATGTGTGGGTGGGTGTAGGCGCGCGCAAACATGTGTGGGCCCGGGGGTTTTGTTGTGTGTGGTGTGTGTGTGTGTGTGGTGTGTGTGTGTGTGTGTGGTGTGTGTGTGGGGGTGTGTTATGTGTTTGTTGTGTGTGTGTTGTGGGTTTTTTGTTTGTGCGTTTTTGTTTTAGAGGGGGAGGAGGGGTTTGCCCTTGCTTCCTGCAATGAAGCGGTCAAAAACCTTTTTCCCGGGAGGGTTTTTGATCCCGAAATTTGTTTTGGTATGATTTTGTGTGTGTGTGGGGGTTGTGTGGGGGTGTTTTGTGTGTGTGTGTGTGTGTGGGGGGTGTGTGTGATGTGTGTGGTGTGTGGGGGGTGTGTGGGGTGCGTTTTTTCGTGCGTGCCGTTTCGTGCGTGCGTTCGTGGGGGGGGGCGGGGCCCCGGCGCTTTCG
>CM031629.1:41604395-41606895 GCA_018398815.1 Conus ventricosus | reverse complement strand
TGTGTGTGTGTGTGTGTGTGTGTGTGTGTGTGTGTGTTGTGTGTGTGTGTGTGTGTGTGTTCATGTGTATGTTGTGTGTGTGTGTGTGTTTGTGTTTGTGCGTGTGTATAGAGGGGGAGGAGGGGTATGCAAGCTTCTGCAATGAAGCGATCAACCTACATTTCCATGCAGGTTTCAGATCCTGAAATTTGGTATTGGTATGATGTGTGTGTGTGTTGTGTGTGTGTGTGTGTGTGTGTGTGTGTGTGTGTGTGTGCGTGTGCGTGCGTGCACGTGCGTGCGTGCGTTCGTGAGGGCGTGCGCGCGCGCGTGTGTGTGTGTGTGTGTGTGTGTGTGTGTGTGTGTGTGTGTGTGTGTGTGTGTGTGTGTGTGTGTGTGTGTGTGTTCTTCAATTTAATGTCTATACACGTAAGTGATTTTAGACAACAACAACAACAAAAAAATAAAAATAAACAAGGTAGAAAAGGAGGAAGGGAGGGGGTGGGGTGGATAGACAGGCAACTGAAGGAGATAAAGAGATAGAGAAACAGGGAGATAGAAAAAGATGAAGAAGTATAAATGGAAAACGGAAGAAGGAGAAAAAGGAGGATCAGAATGGGAGCCGGAAGAAAAAATGTTAACATGAATAATAATTGCAACCTATAACATAACTAGAATAACATTTTAAAAAATCAAATGAACGCTGAAGGTAACAGGGTAATAACATTTAAACGTGAAAATAGAATCATTAAAGGAATCTAAAAATGGTACTCTGAACAAGTCCTAAAACAATGTCACAGATCAAAAGGGGTTTTACTAAAACCTCCTTCAGAGAATTTCCGAAAAAGTAGGCAGATATGTTTTCATTTTTCTACAGTGGAAAAGTATATGTTCATTAGAAATTTTCCCACCACAAACACATGTGATGTTGGAAGTGAATTTCGTCTTAAAAGCATTAAGTTTGAATCTATAAGCGAGGGAAGTTAAAAGCCTTAAGTTAGACAATTGACCATACTTAGATATAAAAACATCTTCAAAACTCGTTTGGTGGTCAGCAGGTGATGAGTGGCCAACATCTTCTTGTTTCTTTCTAAAATGCTTCCAGCAAGCATTCTGCAGTAGGCTATACCCTTCTTTCAGAGATAATGGGATTTTCAAATTATATGCTTCATTTGTATAATCTGCAGAGTTTTTAGCTAGTTTATCTACCGATTCATTGAAATGTATTCCACTGTGTGAAGGCACCCAAAGAAAGGTAAGATTACTACCTCTTAGAATAAGGAAATGCACCAAATGATTAATCTAAAAAATCAAATCTTGTCTCACACTAGAATTTGAATTGCTTAAGGCATACAACACTGATTTTGAATCGACACAAAAAAGAATCTGAGTCACTGTTTTCGGAAAATCAAGCAAATAACGCAAAGCCATAAGAATAGCAGTTAATTCAGCTGTAAATATTGATCTGTGCTTTCCAATATAAAAACCTCTTTTGACCTTAAGTGGGGGATAGTGAAAGCAGCACCAGCTTCGTGATTTTCTAGAACTGAACCATCGGTATAAACTTTGAGATGATTTGGATAATTGAGACATAAATGCTCATTCGCAACTGTGCCAATAAAATTTATGTTCTCAGTTTTCTTTGCATCGGTATAATTAATGTCAAAATGTCCTTTTTGTAATTCCCATGGAGGGATAGCACTAGATGGATTACTACATTTTACCATATCGTCTAATTCTATTCCTGATTGTTGAAAAGTATCTAGAGTTTCAGTTTTTATTGTTTTAAGACATGATATATTTTTGGCTCGTTTGGGGAAATCAACATCTGATCTTAAGCCAATTTCATTTTCAACATTGTTTTCACTTAAAGAGCCTTTTAACAAATATTTAGCGATGGCAAGCTGACGGCATTCATTTAAAGGAAGTACTCCTACCTCTCTATATGTCGCTATTGTTGATGTATGGAAAGGAACCCCCAAGGCCAATCGAAAAGCTTTACAATCCACGCTTTGTAATTTGTTTAATAAATATTTTGGAGCGGTGAAAAAAACTTCTTGACCATACGTAAGCCTAGAGCGAACAAGACTTATCGCTAGAGCCACCTCCATTGATGTATCTTTAATATCCCCTGCTTTGACCCATAATTGCACATGGGAACCACTTTGTGACAACTGACGTCAATGATAGTAAGCCCACGCGTGTGTGTGTGTGTGTGTGTGTGTGTGTGTGTGTGTGTGTGTGTGTGTGTGCGCGCGCGGGGTGTGTGTGTGTGTGTGTGTGTGTGTGTGTGTGTGTGTGTGTGTGTGTGTGTGTGTGTGTGTGTGTGTGTGTGTGTGTGTGTGTGTGTGCATTCAGTAAATGCATGCACGTACATGCATGATGAGTGTATTTGTATGCATGCATGCACGTGCGCGTGTGTGTGTTTATGTACGTGTGTGTGTTTGTGTGGGTGTGCATCTGTTAAATGCATACCGTGCATGCATGTGAGTGCAGTTGATATGCATGCGTTGATGGTTTG
>CM031629.1:41585403-41594616 GCA_018398815.1 Conus ventricosus | reverse complement strand
TTTAAAAAATTTTTTCAATATTTCTTGCAGTCATTGCAACACCAAGCTGCTCTGTAGTTGCTGGAACGGTGCGGTACTTATCCTTGGAATTTATTAGTTTGTTGTATTTTAGTCCCTGCGGATTCATTCCAAGAACTGGCCCTCAGCACTTGTGTCTTAGAGAATATCTTTTTATATTTTTTACTTTTCACTAGAAAATGTAGCTTGTTTTGCTCTTTTATGATTTTCTTTTGCTTCTTGGATGGCACCTTTGGTTGGTTTTTTGAAAACTCAACAAACATACTACGGTATTGTACACCAACCTTTTCTGGGATTGCATTCTTCTTAAAACTGAAAAGGCATAGGAGTCAAATTACCACTTTCCGCGGTCACTGAGGAGAAACCACCAAGTTTCGAAATATCGGTATATGACCAGGAGTTAGGTGTTAGTGAGTTTCCTCCCTATTGGAGATTATAAGCTTGCTGAAGGCTCACTTTGAGAAGCATTTATTTCATTTTCCCCCCATCCACCCACTTGAGCACATACTGTTATGTTAGGCAGTATGCCACTGCAGATATGAATGCTTATCTCCCCCTATTTCTTCAATCTAAGACATAAGAGCAAGCTTGTTTATAATTCAATATTTGTTTATAATTATATATATATTATATATATATATATATATATATATATATATATATATATGAGAGAGAGAGAGAGAGGGAGAGAGAGAGAGAGAGAGAGAGTGGGAGAGATAGATAAACAGATTTTTCTATGAGAAAAATCATCTCATAAAATTTCTAATTATTCCAAATCAGAATTTCTTTTGACAGGAGGCATTCTGTCCCAATAAGAGCGTTCCTTATGGCCACAACTCTTGTCTCTACTGACAATCCAAAGCGCGTAGCTCCTAAAACATCCAAAGAGCTGCGAGGGGCTCATTCAAAGTAATACCTCCAACGTATATAGTGCTCAGACATGCCAGGATTTCCAAGCCAATGTTTCGGAGTAGTGTAGTTTGCATTGATACATATGCTTCACAATCGTGATGGAACGCACTCTCAGAATGTGTCCCACACATATCCACGTTGTCCTGTATGCCCTTCTCTGCCTCACACGATTCCGCACTGAAAGATTTGTTCCAGTCTTGCTGTTCGCCATGAATGACTGTCGCTGCTTGTGTTTCTGCGTTGGAGGTTGTGATGCCAGTCTACTCACTGTCACAAGTGTCACTAGGAATCATATCTGCAGGGGTGGGAGAATGGCTTCCATGTGACAACATGTCCACACACACAGCTTCACCATTGCTGGCGTTGTCGGCAGTATAACACAAACAGGGCGTGGTGGGTAACAATACACCAGAAGGGACGAGTAATGTGAAGGTTCATTTGCCTTTTTATCTTTGTCCAGTCTGTGTTTTTCTGCTCTTTGTTTGTCTCGGTTCACTTGAGGCGGACATTTCTGCCAAACACAGTGCAGTGATTTTGAACTGGGGTGGCAGGGGGTTGGCCAGTAGTCGTCACTCTGAGAACGATCACAGTGTGATTGCCTCGGCCTTCAGTTTTGAAAAAGGAGAGCGGCATTTCACGAAGTGCTGCGTTTCAGCACCAGTTCTAAGGTGGATGGGAGTCCCTCCACAGGCATGTTCATGGACATTTTTTGGGAGAAAATACTGCAATAGTAAAAAAGGGCATCTTGGTTGCTGCCAAGCAAAGGAAGCTACTGAGAGAGAGAGAGAGAGAGAGAAGAGAGAGAGAGAGAGAGAGAGAGAGAGAGAGAGACAGAGAGACAGAGAGAGAGACCCCACCTTCGTACAGACAGACACACGACAGACAGAGACAGAGAGACAGATAGAGAGGCAGACACATGCACCCATGCATACATTGGCACACACACACACACACACACACACACACACCACATACACACACACACACACACACACACACACACACACACACACACACACACACACACACACACACACACACCTGTGATTCATACTACAACACAAGAAGAAGAAGAAGAAGAAGAAGAAGAAGAAGAAGAAGATGATGATGATGATGATGATGATGATGATGATGATGATAAAGACGAGGAGCAGCAACAACAACAACAACAACAGCAGCAGCAGCAGCAACAACAACACACATACCGGCTGGTTGGTGGCCATGATCCTGTCTGAAACCAACGTATGGGGCACAGTGTGATGACCAGAAGGACACTCAAGAGTCAGGAACCTACAGGGAAAACAAATATGTATTAATGAACCACAAAGATGAAGTTTCTAAAGTGGATACAAGTGTGTTATGTGAGAAATACATGGGTTTCATAAAGAGTAATAAATAAGAACAATATACAATGTATTACATTTCTGAAGTGGATACAAATATATATATGTCATGTTATATGAATGCCCTTTTATACAAGATCGAACAGCCCTTCTGGCTTGAAGAAATTTTTCTCCCTACCCACGCATTAATCAACAAAAAACAAGCCCAGCTTACTCTTGACCAGATATCTGGAACTCACTTCCACCGAGTCTATTAGATATGAATACGTTAAAACTTTTCAAGACACATTTCCATGAGCATTTCATGTCTTAATAATTTGATTCTTCGGTTAAAATCATTAACGTCCATTCGCAAAGTTTTCTGTAAAGCATACTTTGAATTCACAGTCATAACATGTAACTGGTACCTACTCCAATAAATCGCTCACCCCCACTCCCACTCTGTCTACCATCCCTCTTCTTCTGCCCATACCTACCCACCCCCCCCTCCTCAGACCTCTCTCTCTCTCTCTCTCTCTCTCTCTCTCTCTCTCTCTCTCTCTCCTCTCTCTCTCTCTCTCTCTCTCTCTCTCTTTGTCATTCTGTTGTGTTTTTTCCTGTCCCCTTCGGAATCAGAATTTGATAATATAGTATGAGTATGTATATGTTAAATCTATTTGTACTACCTTTTTTCTTTTTAGATTTTAAGTTATTTGAATAGCTTTAAAAAAATGTTATCTATCCTTTTATCTGTGTCATTATCTATACTATCTTGATTAAACTGTTTTTAAACAATCACTTGTCTGTTTAGCACTGTGTTAATGAGCATTATTTTGCATCCTGTTTTATGTGAAAACTCTGTTTCAACTGGTTTATCTACAGCTGTGTTATTTTAAAAAAAATAAGTTAGAAATATCTGCCCTAAGAAACCGAACATCAATGTGAATTAAACAAATGAAAAAAAACAACAACAAACAAGTAGCGTAACTCTTGCTCCTGTGATGACATGCCCACACGACATACAGACTGACAGACAGACAGACAGGCAGAGGAAAACAGGAGGGGCGGTAGTAAGATGCGAGTTGGATCACAAATAAAACGGATATGTATGTGTGTGTGCGTGCGTGCATGTGTGCGTACGTGCGTGCGTGCGTGCATGTGTGTGTGTGTGTGTGTGTGTTGTGTGTGTGTGTGTGTGTGTGTGTGTGTGTGTGTGTGGGTGCAACCACACATCATGACCATGTCCACCATGTTTGTTTCACTGATAGACACACTCCTTTACCACATACACAGCTCATCATTCTGACATCTTGATTCAATAATTCGGAGTGGAATTGTCACCACAGCTGAGATATGATATGGAAAAAAATATGTGATATGAAATGTTCACTTTAAGGAGAGGAAAAAAAGTAGAACAAACCTACTGAAAGAAGAAAGGAAGTCCAACACTCCAAGGATCAGTGAAGGTCAAAAGAAACGATGGTTGCACGTCTGCTGGTGGTGACAATCACATACCCAATGCCAAGCCCCAGGCCTGCCCGCCGGTTTTGTGCAGGTCGGCAGGTGTGACGTCAACATACCCAGCTACGACCCTATTGGGCGGCCAGTGTCACCACCACCCCACTCCTCCTGTCATTCCCCACGCCAAGTCATGCGTGCAGACCCACACAGTGATCAACACACACATACATACATCCCCTGCACACACATCTACCAATCTCCATCCCCTGCACACACATCTACCAATCTCCATCTCCTGCACACACATCTACCAATCTCCATCCCTGCACACACATCTACCAATCTCCATCCCCTGCACACACATCTACCAATCTACCAATCTCCATTACCTGCACACACATCTACCAATCTACCAATCTCCATTCCCTGCACACACACGCATACACATGCACAATTACTTGTGCATGCACCTGCACCCTCATATGCACATGTGTACACACACACACACACACACACACACACACACACACACACACACACACACACACACACACACACACCGACCATCACCCATATCCCCCTCCTGTCTGATGCATTTGCATACACACACACACACACACACACACGCATGCACGTGCGTGCGCGCACACACACAAACACACACATACACACAGATGCATGCATGCATACAGCTGCACTCACCATGCATGCACGTGTATGCATTTAATAGATGCACACCCACACAAACACACACACGTACATAAACACACATACGCGCACGTGCATGCATGCATACAAATACGCCTGCATGGAAATGTAGGTTGATTGCTTCATTGCAGAAGCTTGCATACTCCTCTTCCCCCTCTATACACACGCACACACACACACACACACACACACACACACACACACACACACACACACACACACACACACACACACACACACACACACACACACACACACACAAACACACACACACACATACACATGCACACACACTAACACACACACACACACACACAAACACACACACACACATACACACAACACACACACACACACACACACACAACACACACACACACACACACACACACACACACACACACACACACACACACACACACATGTTTGCGCGCGCTTACACCCACCCAGACATGCGGAAAGCACAAGTCAGCCAATGGTTCATTTTTTTCTTCCCGGACGCAGTCCCTCTGTCTATTCATCCATTCAGTCACAGCCCTGACGCCCCTCTTCACTGACGGTGCACAATCGCAGCACAAAAAGGAGGGGGAAAGGGGAGACTGGCTTGCCAGGTGAGGAGGGTGGGGCGGGGGCGGGGGATATTCATTTCAGTTTGACAGCGACCCAGGCCACCATACAGGGCTCTCTCTGGGCTGAGTGGAGCGTCGATTAAAGGTGCCCTTGGCAGAGGAGATGAGCAGCTCAACTGATTGAATCAGATGTTACGTCCTGGCCCTGTGAAGATCATTAGAACTTGTAAGACACCAACAACTGTTGCATTGCTGGAACACCATCTTCAATGTGTATGTGGTGTGTGTGTGTGTGTGTGTGTGTGTGTGTGTGTGTGTGTGTGTGTGTGTGTGTGTGCACACCTATGTGCAGCGTCCGCATGTGGTTGCACAGGCATATGCGCACCCATTCATATATCCAGATGTGTGTATTTGTATTTGCATGTGAAAGGGCAGAGTGAAACAGTTGAGACAGATGACTTCTCTTTTTCATATCTACTGTAAAATGTTTGCAGACACGTTTCTAAATAATGAACTATTTAGACTCAGAACAATGCATCAGCCAGATGATTAATTAACAGTGCAGAAATAATATGCTGACAAAGCACTGTTCTTTCTCACTTTAAAGACTGCACATTTTACGGTGACTGATTTAATTGTTTATGGAGAATATACAGTCACTTTGAACAGTATACATGAATGGATGGCATGATTGTTCATGAAGAGTATACAATCATTTGAATGAACACATTACCTCAGTGACTGACATTGGTCATGAAGAGTGGACAACCACTTTGAAGTATGCACATCACCTCAGTGACTGACATTGTTCATGAAGTGTGTACAATCACTTTGAAGTATGCACATTACCTCAATGACTGATATTGTTCATGAAGAGGGTACAATCACTTTGAAGTATGCACATTACCTCAATGACTGACATTGTTCATGAAGAGTGTACAATCATTTTGAAGTATGCACATTACCTCAATGACTGACATTGTTCATGAAGTGTGTACAATCACTTTGAAGTATGCACATTACCTCAATGACTGACATTTTTCATGAAGTGTGTACAATCACTTTGAAGTATGCACATTACCTCAATGACTGATATTGTTCATGAAGAGTGTACAATCACTTTGAAGTATGCACATTACCTCAATGACTGATATTGTTCATGAAGAGTGTACAATCACTTTGAAGTATGCACATTACCTCAATGACTGATATTGTTCATGAAGAGTGTACAATCACTTTGAAGTATGCACATTACCTCAATGACTGACATTGTTCATGAAGTGTGTACAATCACTTTGAAGTATGCACATTACCTCAATGACTGATATTGTTCATGAAGAGTGTACAATCACTTTGAAGTATGCACATTACCTCAATGACTGATATTGTTCATGAAGAGTGCACAATCACTTTGAAGTGTACACATTACCTCAGTGACTGACACTGTTCATGAAGAGTGCACAATCACTTTGAAGTGTACACATTACCTCAGTGACTGACACTGTTCATGAAGAGTGTACAATCACTGTGAAGTGTACACATTACCTCAGTGACTGACACTGTTCATGAAGAGTGTACAATCACTGTGAAGTGTACACATTACCTCAGTGACTGACACTGTTCATGAAGAGTGTACAATCACTGTGAAGTGTACACATTACCTCAGTGACTGACACTGTTCATGAAGAGTGTACAATCACTGTGAAGTGTACACATTAACCTTTGACACTGTTCATGAAGAGTGTACAATCACTGTGAAGTGTGCACATTACCTCAATGACTGACACTGTTCATGAAGAGTGTACAATCACTGTGCAGTGTGTGTCATGGTAGGACAGTAACAGAGGCCTGACTGCCAGGGGCAGGTGATCACTTTGGTCAGGCAGGTGTGAATGCTGCTACCTCCCTCCTGACATGAACAATAGTTCTCAAACGTCTACTGCCATGAAATGATAGAACAGTATCATTGTGAGGATTTTTGGTAATAAGCAGGCAGCTAGAACTTCTGCTTTGCTGAACAACTATTCTAAGTCACTTTTCAAGACATTGATATCAGAGTGTATAGTACCAAGTCACTGACTGTGTTAATATCTATTGGCCAGTTAGAATGGAGTACACAAGCTGTCTGGTTTGGGCCAGTTGCTGACTATCACAAACAAAGGCAGATCAAAAATTGATCTGCAGATAGTTTTGCCTGAGGGGAGGTGAAATATTGTGTTCTTGTCCTCCAGGCAGGAGAGAAAAGGCGGTAATGTCTTATCTTGTGTAAATTACATCAGTGACTGCTCTGATTGTTCATGGAGACTTTACAGTCCCTTCAAGTGTGTTCCTTGTCCTAACTGACTGACCTCATTGTTTATGGAGAGTGTATGATTCTTCAAAGAAAGTACATTAACCTAACTCTGAACTCATTGTTCATTGAGAGTGTGCAATCATTTTGACGTTTGTACTGACTTCATTGTAAATGAGGGCTTACAGTCTTTTGAAGCGTCTACATTGCAAAAGTGACTGGCCTCATTGTGAACAACCACTCTGAAGTGTGTACATTACATCAGTGATTGACCTCATTGTGAACAACCACTCTGAAGTGTGTACATTACATCAGTGATTGACCTCATGTGAACAACCACTCTGAAGTGTGCACATTACATCAGTGACTGGCCTCATTGTTCAAGGAGAGCGTACAAGACCATTGAAGTGTGCACATGATATCAATGATTGATACATTACATCAATGATTGACCACATTGTTCATGGAGTGTGCAGTAAAGAACAAACACAGCACATGGGGGTGGGGGGGGGGGGAGAAGAGAGTGATGAACGTCATGCATGTCTGATTGTTTCTGTCTGTTTCTACTGTGTCTGCCTTTTAGGTGTGTGTGTGTGTGTGTGTGTGTGTGTGTGTGTGTGTGTGTGTGTGTGTGTGTGTGTGTGTGTGTGTGTGTGTGTGTGTGTCATTTTCTATATCTCTGTGTCTTTTTGTATCTGTATTCCACTCTCTGTCTGTCTGTGTGTTTTCCATTTTCAGTTTTGCTGTCTCTCTCTTTCCGTCTGTTTGTCTGTCTGTTATTGTCTTTCAGTTTGTCTCTATCATTGTGTCTGTGTACAACCTTTGTTACATTATCATGAATCTGTCAGTCATCTCGTGTCCATCTGTCTGTCTGTTTGTCTGCCTGGAAGGAAATTGATGTAAGCATAAATATTAACATGCCCCTTTTTTTTGATGCGCAGAAAATGATTGATTCATGTAAAACAGTGCAGAATTAATGCTGACAAAGCACTTTTCTTCTCACTTTAAAACTGCACATTTACGGTACTGTTTAATTGTTTGGAGAATTTACATCATTGAACGTTACATGAGATGGATGATTGTCATGAAGAGTATACAATCATTTGAGTAACACATTACCTCATTTGACTGAATTGGTCTGAAGGTGGACAACCTTTGAGTATCACATCACCTCAGTAAACTGACATTGTTCATAAAGTGTGTACAATCACTTTGAAGTATGACATTACCTCAATGACTGATATTGTTCATGAAGAGGGTACAAATCACTTTGAAGTATGCACATTCCCTCAATGACTGACATTGTTCATGAAGAGTGTACAATCATTTTGAAGTATGCACATTACCCAAATGACTGACATTGTTCATGAAGTGTGTACAATCACTTTGAAGTATGCACATACCCTCAATGACTGACATTTTCATGAAGTGTGTAAAATTCACTTTAAAGTATGCACATTACCCCAATGATGATATTGTTCATGAAGGTGTACAATCCACTTTGAAGTATGCACATTACCTCAATGACTGATATTGTTCATGAAGAGTGTACAATCACTTTGAAGTTTTGCCATTACCTCAATGACTGATATTGTTCATAAAGAGTGTACAATCACTTTGAAGTATGCACATTACCTCAATGCTGACATTTTTCATGAAGTGTGTACAATCACTTTGAAGTATGCACATTACCTCAATGCCCGATATTGTTCATGAAGAGTGTACAATCATTTTGGGAAGTATGCACATTACCTCAATGACTGATATTGTTCATGAGAGTGCACAATCACTTTGAAGTGTACACATTACCTCAGTGACTGACACTGTTCATGAAGAGTGCACAATCACTTTGAAGTGTACACATTTCCTCAGTGACTGACACTGTTCATGAAGAGTGTACAATCCTGTGAAGTGTACACATTCCCTCAGTGAC
>CM031629.1:41562903-41567903 GCA_018398815.1 Conus ventricosus | reverse complement strand
CCCGGGGGTGTCATGGTGACCTCATTTTTGATTCCTCTCCAGTCTGTGACGTGGTTTGGTTTCCTCGGGGGGCACAGGGTGGACGGACCCCTGGGGGGTGCCCTTTTTGGGGGGAGAGCCACTACGGCAGCTCCTTGCTAAGCAATTTTTGTCGTCCGTAGGGGGCCCTTTGTAGGTGGTTTTCCAGCATATGTTGGATCAGAAAAAGGCGCCCCTGGGAAAACCACCGCTTGACATTTTACTGCTCCCCCGTGAATTGCTGGTGCCGGGGCTGCAGGGTGCTGACCGGGGGGTGGTGTGGGCGGGTGGGCCCGGGGTTTTGGGTGTGGACGGGGCCCCGGAAACCCGGGGGGTGGCTGTGGCGGGGAGTCAAAAATTTGGGGGTGGGGGGGGAATGATCTGAGGTGGGACGGCCCCAAAGGGACAGCCCCAAAAAAAAAAAAAAAGGAAAAAAAAAAAAAATGCCCTTTGGGGGAGATAAAAAAAAAACAAAAACAAATAACTATTAAATAGCTATCCCTGGCCCCTTTTGAAAAAAAAACGTCCCCAAATTTGCAGTCTGAAAAAAACAGATGAGTTGTTGAAAAAAAATTTTTGTGTGTGTGTTGTTTGGTTGTGTGTGTTGTGTGTGTGTGTGTGTGTGTGCTTTCGTGGTTTGCGTGGCTTTTTGCGTGTGCGTGTGTTTTTTTCACATGTGGAAGAGAAAAATAAATGGAAAAGGGTTTCTAGGCGGTGAGACAGAAACTCCCCCTTCTTTTTCTGTCTGTCTGTCTGTTCTGTCTCTCTTAAAGTGTGTGTTGTGTGTGTGTGTGTGTGTGGTGTGTGTGTGTTTTGTTTGTGTGTGTGTGTGTATACATTGGGTGTGTATTGTGTGTTGTGTGGTGTGTTGTTTTGTGGGCATTTCCACCTGAGCAAAACCAACCCCATTCTCTTCTTTCTCTTTTTCGTAGGGATGTATGTCTTGTATAAAAAAATATGTAAGATAAGATAAGTTGCTTTTAGCCCCGCCGACCCCAAAAAACCACATCAGAGCTGTCACCCGTTAAAATCAATCCAAAATTTAATGTATGGGATGTGTGTGTGTGTGTGTGGTGTGTTTGGGGTGTTTGTGGTGCGTGTGGTGTGTGTGTGTGTTTCAAGCATTTTGGGAAATCAATCCCCCCTTTCTACAGGGAAAAGAAAACTATAAAGGACGTGAGCAAAGAAATGGGCGAAACCCGAAAAAAAAGAAGGTTAGAATTCCCCCAACCCCCTCGCCCCCCCACCATCCTCCTCATCTCCCCTTTTCCCGATCCAATGGATGGATCCCAGTTTTAGCACAAAAACTCCCGGTTTTCTGATTTGGGTTTGGGAAAACCCCTTTTCTTTGTAAAAAATCTAGTTTTTTGATTGGTTTTGGGAAAACCCGTCTTTTTTAAAGAAACCCCTAGTTTTCTGATTGGTTGGAAAACCCGTCTTTGTAAAGAAAATCTAGTTTTCTGATCGGTTGGAAACGATTCTTTGTAAAGAACCCCGTTTTTTGAATTTGGGTTTGGAAAAACCCTTTTTCTTTGTAAAGGAATCTGTTTTTTTGATCGGTTTTGGGAAAACCCTGTCTTTGGGAAAGAACTCTAGTTTTTTGTTGGTTGGAAACCAGTTTTTTAAAGAAAATCTAGTTTTTTGGGTCGGGTTTGGGAAAACCCAAATCTTTTTAAAAACTCTAGTTTTTTTGATCGGGTTTGGAAAACCCTTCCCTTTTTAAAGAACTCTAGTTTTCTGATCGGTTTGGAAACCCTTTTCTTTGTAAAGAACTAAATTTTCTGAATTTGGGTTTGGAAAAAAGATTTTTGGGAAAGGGGGGTTTCCCCCCAGTTGTGTTCTTTCCCTTTCCTTTTTTTTCTGCTTCATCATTCCCTTTTTTCATTGGGGGCCCCATTTTTGTTTCTTTCCCCTGATGAAAGGGGATCCCCACCATCCTCCACCCCTCTTTGCCAAATGGGTTTTTCCCTTTTCAATTTTTTTTTCCCCCATACACAGGCACACTCCTGTTGGGGCGCTTTCCCTTTTTTGACAGGCAAGGAATTTTAAAACCCCTAAACCCAAAAAAAGGGGGTAAGTTTTGTTTTGTATGACCGTTTTTTTTTTTTTCCTGCTTTTTTGAAATAAAACCTTTTTCCCAACTTAGGAAAGGCGCATGCTATGTATAACCCTATCAACCTACTAACGGGCCAAAAAATGGCTGCCCCGAAAACCCCCGGAGGTTGCCCTGACGGATCGGTCTAGGGGGGAGTGAAGGGGGGGTGGGTGGGCCCCACACGCTCCCCAAGAGGGCCACACCCAAAAAAGATTCGATTTTTAAAACCCCATTTATTCAACCAGCAAAATAAAAATTCCCAAAACACAATCATGCACGACCACAATCAAGCCTCCAACGCACACAACCCTGCACAATCACAATCAAAAACCCCAACACCCCACAACAAGCAAAGATTTTAAATAAACATTTTTACCAAAACGACGGAAAACAATCCAATTACAGCATTCCAGCACATGTAAAAAATTACCAATTTATAAAGAAACATTTCCAGCAGCGATCCCCTTTTAGCACCCTGCCCCTGGTCCACACCCCCGCCTTTTTGCGGGCTTACTGGGAGCACCCTGTCGCACTAGGGGTCCGGGAACCCGGGGCGGGTTTTCGTAGGGAGGGCGCCCCAAAGCCGACACCCCCGACCACAACCCGGGGGGTAAGAGCGTGTCCCGGGGGGGGGGGGGGGGGGGGGGGGGGAAACGTGGCGCTGTTACTGGAGGTCCTGGACGGGGGTCAGGGCCGGCCAGTCAAGACGGCGGGCTCCTCTACCAGTCCACGGTCCCGACCAAGGCGTAGCCTCGACCAGCGCGTGGCACCATCCAGTCCGTGGTCTCAGCCAGCACGTGGCACCATCCAGTCCGTGGTCTCAGCCAGAGCGTGGCCTCAACCAGCACGTGGCACCATCCAGTCCGTACTCCGGTGAAGCCCCCGAAAGGGGGGAGGGAAACGTAGCTGGGAGGAGAGGAGAAAGGGAGGGAAGGAAGAAGGAAGGAGAAGGAAGAAGGGTACTGGAACCCCGCCGTCAGTACAGTCTGACCATGCTGTCAAATCTTAACAGCCACTCGCATGATGGGCGAGGGGAAGTCTATTAAACGCACACAGTAAACCCATCGAATCAAGTCTTCTCACACGATGCAGGTAAAAGACTGCATTAAATCAACAGGTTATAAAACAAATATGAATTATCTTCACCCTTCTCTCACTCACGTTTAACATTTTTCCCTTCTTAGGAAATAAACCAACACAGCGACCATCGCTTAATAACTGTCACCACATTTGCAAACAACAATTCAATGGCGTAATTGTCACATTTTATAACCACATTCCAAAACAACACAAATCTCCAACCACGCATCCAAACGACAAATCATGCGTACGCACGCTCGCGAACATAAAACTCGTTCTCCTTGCACACACAAACAGACGGTGGCCGAAGAATAAGAGTCCGGCGAATGTGGACCAGGGGCGGACGAGCGAGACCAAGCAAGTTCCAACCCTGAATCACCAGGTTCTCTCCCTTCCCCACCGACTCACCGCATCACCAGATACATAAACAGGAGAAACGAATTTTGGAAATAATTTAGAATGGCCAGGTTAAAGATTGAATTAACCAGAGAAAAGGTCTCACACAATATTTCTCTTACAATTTCGAAAACAAAAGAAAATTGCGCAAAAAAGAAGACTAAGCCGGCTAACAACAACAACCAAAACAAACAGACCACGAAACTGATGCTTACCAGCTACCCGTGGGTGACCCCGAAGAGGGGGTCAAACGACTCTCTCTACCCTCTGTCCAGTCGAGAGGACAGAGGCGAAGATGCAGGAAACGAAGAGAAGTGATGTCCCTCTCCTACAGGCCGACTGCAGGAATTGAAAGTACTGACTGTACTCTCGATGATACGGTGAGAACCAAGACTGGAGCAGGCGCTCCCAGAGACATCTTCCGCTCGAGTGAAGAGCTAACCTCCTCAGCAATGGCGGCCAACATGCCATGCTGCGTCACAGAGTGAGCATAACTTCAAACAAAAGAAATGAAGCACGTGCGACAGGTAAAAAGACAGGCGAGAGGCCGATAGACAGAAAGTTCGAGAGAAAGGTACCGGCCACCCGTGAACCTGCAGGATGAATAGCACGGGCGGTGGAATTAGAGAGAGAGAGAGAGAAAGCAAACCGAGTTGAGCTGAACTACACCAAGGTGCAACTGCACCACAAGCCACACTAAGGGACAGATACACGACAACCAGCAACGACAATAAATAAATAAGTAATTCCGCCACCCTAGGTGGGTCGAACGTCGTAGGCCTCGTGACAAACTCGTGACAAACCCCCCCTTCTAAAAGCATCTGTTTCTCTGAGATACAGTGCTCCTTTGAACCTTGACGCATGTGCAAATTCACAACAATGGGACCGAACCCAACTCACTGTGATCGACAGAGTACGATAAATCCAATACAAACATTCCACGATAGAATCACGCGAGAAATACATAATACTACATTTATCAAACAACTAAGCGAACCTTCCAACCATGAAGTAACAATCCGAACCACTGGTGATTCGCTACCGTTAACATCACTGAAGTGAAAACTGTCAGCACACCTGATACAAAGACCAAAAGGGACATAACCCTGGTTGAGGGAAGTGTCCCTCTGACTGATTTTCCGACATGCTAACTACGGAGCTCGGCTAAGATAGTCAGCATCCGTATTACAGGAACCTTGATATGACGGAAAGTGAACGCATGACTCTGCAGTTCCACTGCCTAACTCATGAGTCGACGACTGACTGGCCGATCCGGTCCAAGCACTGGGAGGATGATGATCGCTCTCCAGTACAAACTTCCGTCCGTACTTCTTCTTGGCACGCCATGCGTGTCAATCTGCCGGAGAGATTCAGCATCAGATAGTCGCCGGATCGAAGATCCTACAGCGTT
>CM031629.1:41550382-41561903 GCA_018398815.1 Conus ventricosus | reverse complement strand
ATACATTTAAATACATAGAATTGTACATGCAGATAAACATAATCATCCCTACTATAACATCATAAGACAAACATACATTTAAAAACATAGAATTATACATGCAGATAAACACAATCATCCCATACACGATTGCCCCCCCCCCCCCCCCCCCCCCCCGTCACTCTCCCTCCTCTCTCCAGCACACAAAAACACCAAAGACATACTAACACACACACATACACACACATACACACACACGCGTGCGCGCACGCACGCACGCACGCACGCGCGCGCGCACCACACACTCCACACACACACTATTTAGGATAAGACACAAAAGCAGATTAACAGTGCAGTGCATATAATTAATCATCATTAAGATAGGCATGGAAAAAGAAGGTTTTCAAGCCTGACTTAAAAGTGTTCACAGACTGTTCGTTGCGAAGTGAAAGAGGTAAAGAATTAAAAGCAGTGGGCCAGCGAAAGAAAAGGAACGTTTGCCGTATGTCTCCAGTCGAACACGGGGAATGGTTAAATGACCGGCGTCCGAGGAACGTAGCGATCTTGATGGTGTGTGTAGTTTAACTAGGTTTGAAAGGTAGTTGGGGGCAAGATCATGAGGCATCGAAAACAGAGGGTGGCGATTTTGTGTCAATGCGGCTCGGACAGGAAGCCAGTGCAGCTCCCTCAAGAGAGGCTTTGCATGGTCAAATTTACGTTTCTGAGGCCTATGCGCGCAGCATGATTCTGAGCCCTCTGTAATTTGTCCAGCAGCATGTTTGGAAACCAACAAACAAAGAATTGCAAGGGTCCAGTCTGCACAAACCAAATGCTGACATGAACTTTCTGGTTGCATTGATGGTAAGAAAAGGACGGATATGACTGATTCTGCGGAGCTCAAGATAGATGGTCCTACACAGTAGCTTTATATGTCCTCCATTGAGAGGACACGTACAGCGTAGGGATAGTTGAAGCTATGTGAAATGTTATGCGAATACGACCATGCCATGTGAAATAGTTATCGAAATACTGTAGGTATTGTAGGATTATTATGTCATAGAAATCCTATTCGGAAAAAAGCAAATGAATGACTGTGATAGAAAATGATTAAAGTCAAGATAAATCCAGTGGCTGACTCTGTTTTGATCCGCAAAGGTTTGGATTAGGAGAAGTTGTGTTAAAAGTTATGCGAACATGAATGCATAAACTATGACATATCCATGCAAAGTGGATATGTTGGCGGCATTTTGTGGCGGAAATGATGTTGGAAATTGAATGGGAATTGAAAGAGAGCGATTCCAAAATGGATTCGGATTCAAATTAGTTGCCGGTTTCCGACTTCGCTTCAATACGTGGAGGGTAGGGTAACTGAATACATGTGAAAAGTTATGCAAAGACGATCACGCTATGTAAACAGTTCCTGAAATGCTGGAAATGTTGCTTTAATCTGTGCAGTTAAAATCCAGAAATATTATTTTTCAGAAATGAGTAGAAAATGAATAGATGATTAGAAAAGGATTAAATTCCAGATCAGTCCAATATGACCGACTCTGTTTTGACACGTATAGGGTAGGTTAGGAGAGGTTATGCCAAAAGTTATGCGAACACGATCGCACAGTCAAAGATTATGTCCAAGAGATGTTACAGCATTTACGTATGGCAGAAATTCTGTTCGGAAATTAACAGGAACTGAAAGAGGGCATTCTTAAAGAGTTAAAGGGACTCTGTTTTAATACACAGAGGGGAGAGTTGTGGAAAGTATTAACAAAAGTGATGCGAACACGATGGCACACTCAGCAAAATATCAAAGCATAGCGTAGATGTAGTTCTATGGGAAATCAATAGGAATCGAAAGAGTGGTGTATTCTAAATTGGTTAGGAACTTCGAAATTGTTTGCCCGTGTTCGGCTACGCTTCGATACGTAGAGGGTAGAAGTAGTTGAATGCTATGGGAGAATTTACGCGAACACGATCTTACATATGAAATAGCTCTCGGTGCTGTAGATGTTTGTAAGATATTATGTAGAAATAATCCTTTTTGGCAAAAAAGATAGAAATGAATTAGAGTTTATATCAAAACGATTAAAATTCCAGAATCAATCTAGAATGCTGACTGTTTTTGATATTGGCCAGAGAGCAGAGTTAGAAGCTATTATGTCAAGTATACGCAAACAAGATTGCACTATGTGAATAGTACTTTGAATACTGTGCTGGTGGCATTTTATCTGTAGTTAAAGTGTTTTTCGAATTATACAGGAAATGAATGAGAGTGACGAGAAGATTGCTTTAAATTGCAGGTCAACCTCAAAATATATACAGCGTATTTGATTTGCTGAGGTGAGGTTTAGGGAAGTTATGTCAAAAGTTAGGTGAAACCCGATTGCATGTACTAAACAAGTATATCCATTAAATGTTGTTTACGTTGCAGCATTAATATATGTCCAAAAATCTGCTAGAATTTCTACAGAACTTGTAGTAAAAAGGGTGATGCGAACACGATCGGCAGGGACATAAAGTAGCTCCAGGAGTGTGTGGTGTGTGTGGGTGGGGGGGTGGGGGGGGGGTGTGTGTGTGTGTGTGTGTGTGTGTGTGTGTGTGTGTGTGTGTTTGTTTACAAAGAAAGTTTAGATACTGGGATTTTTTTTGTACAACTGTAAAGGAGACAGATCTACACAAGTCGCCTTTCAGTTCGTGAGAGCAAAAGCTTTATATGGTACCGAGCAATGTGTTCCCTTCCATGCCGCTATTGTACAATTCCACACAATCGATCTTTAAACAAAGCTTAGAAAACGTTAACTGTAAATAACGGATTCATCTGAGGTGACTCACTGGTGGAATGTTGCTGCCGATGGACTGCAGTAACCTGGTAGCAAAGACTTCAAGAAATAGGCCCCCGAAAAAAAACTCTTTGGGATAGTTTCGGGTACAGAAAAAAGATGGCATACTACAAGCTTTTTACAGCAAAGCAACAACGGATGGTACGTGTTTACGCCTTGTTAAGAAAGAAAAAAAGGATTGGGCACATAGTAAGCATATGCCTATAGATGCATATATAAATATATATAATATATAATATATATATATATATATATATATATATATATATACATAAATATATATATATATATCATTTAATTTAAAATGCCTAAACAATTTTTAAGTGCTCACCCCTTGGGGAGCAACATTAGTAAAAACAAGTTAAAAGAGGAATCTTAAAACTATCTACAAATTAGTTTCCAAGAGTGTTGCGCTTCACACCATCCTGGTGACACTCTGGAAACAAATTAGTAGATAGGAGAGTTGAATGATAGCCAGCTTGGGGGGTTTAACTGGGATGTTTTAACTAGGTATACAGTGAGGTGTGAGGGGTAGAGTGTCGGGAGGAGTGAGCTTAGGTAGGCGGACTGTTTTGGGGGTGTACGGGGATTGTATCGGTACATAGGACTGATCACGGAGTGGGAAGATATAATCATGATAGCTCTGATATTCGACTGACAAACACTCGATGCATATTACCAATGGATAAGTAACAAGCACTGTTCCAGCACCTTACAGAGCAGCTTAGTGTTGCAATGACTGCAAGAATATGAATTATAAACAAAGCTTGCTCTTATGTCTTAGACTTAAGACTGAAAGAAATAGGGGGAGATACGCATTCATACTGCATGGCAGATGATTCTGCCTAACTAACCAGTATGTGCTTGAGTGGGTGAATGGGGAAATATAAAATAAATGCTTCTCAAAATGATCCTTTCAGCAAGCTTATATTCTCCAACGGTGAGACATCCTCCAATAGGGAGGGAAACTCGCTAACATATAACTCTGGTCATATACCGATATTTCGAAAACTTGATTGTTTCTCCTCAGTGACCGCGGAGAAAGTGGTAGTTTGACTCCTCTGCCTTTTCAGTTTTAAGAAGAATGCAATCCAGAAAAGGCTGGTGTGCAATACCGTACAAAAAAGCAGAAAAGCACATACCGTAGTATGTTTGTTGAGTTTTCAAAAACCAACCCCTATTCTTCAGTCTAAGACATAAGAGCAAGCTTTGTTTATAATTCAATATTTCTTGCAGTCATTGCAACACCAAGCTGCTCTGTAAGTTGCTGGAACGGTGCTCGGTACTTATCCTTGGAATTTATTAGTTTGTTGTATTTTAGTCCCTTGCGGATCATTCCAAGAACTGGCCCTCAGCACTTGTGTCTTAAGGATATCTATTTATATTTTCTACTTTTCACAAGAAAATGTAGCTTGTTTTTTTCTTTCATGATTTCTTTTGCTTCTTAAGATGACACCTTTGGTTGGTTTTTGAAAACTCAACAAACAACTACGGTATTGCACACCAGCCTTTTCTGGGATTGCATTCTTCTTAAAAACTGAAAAGGCAGAGGAGTCAAATTACCACTTTCCGCGGTCACTGAGGAGAAACAATCAAGTTTCGAAATATATCGGTATATGACCAGGAGTTATATGTTAGCGAGTTACCCTCCTATTGGAGGATGTCTCACCCTTGGAGAATATAAGCTTGCTGAAGGCTCATTTTGAGAAGCATTTATTTTTATATTTCCCCATTCACCACTCAAGCACATATGTTAGTTAGGCAGAATCATCTGCCACTGCAGGTATGAATGCGTATATCCCCCCATTTCTTAAGTCTAAGACATAAGAGCAAGCTTTGTTATAATTCAATATTTCTTGCAGTCATTGCAACACCAAGCTGCTCTGGGAAGTTGCTGGAACGGTGCTCGGTACTTATCCTTGGAATTTATTAGTTTGTTGTATTTTAGTCCCTTGCGGATTCATTCCAAGAATGGCCCTCAGCACTTGTGTCTTAGAGGATATCTTTTTATATTTTTACTTTTATCACAAGAAAATGTAGCTTGTTTTGTTCTTTCATGATTTTCGTTTGCTTCTTAGATGGCACCTTTGGTTGTTTTTTTGAAAACTCAACAACATATACGGTATTGCACACCAGCCTTTTCTGGGATTGCATTCTTCTTAAAACTGAAAAGGCAGAGGAGTCAAATTACCACATTCCACTGGTCACTGAGGAGAAAACAATCAAGTTTTCGAAATATCGGTATATGACCAGGAGTTATATGTTAGCGAGTTTCCCTCCCTATCTAAACTTCTGTCGACCTATACTCCTTCTAGACAGCTTCGCTCTTCCTCTGACACTCGCATTTTGCAAATCCCTCGTTTTCGGGCCAGAACACTTGGTGAACGTTCTTTTTCTTTTCAGGCTCCTTCCTGCTGGAACAATCTCCTTATGCACTCCGAAACTCAAACAGTCTTTCTTCTTTCAAGTCCTCCCTCAAAACTACTCTCTTCAAAACATAATTTTTCTGCTCCTTCGCTGGTGTGTGGGTGTGTGCGTGGTGTGTGAGTGTGTGTGTGTGTGTGTGTGTGTGTGTGTGTGTGTGTGTGTGTGCGTGTGTGTGTGTGTGTGTGTTTGTGTGTGTGTGTTTGTGTGTGTGTGTCTGTGTGTGTGTTAGGGCTTATTGCGGGTAAGCGCTAGGGCTTTTTGTTTAAGATTAGCGCACTAAATGTTCCATTATATTATTTATTATTATTATTATTGGGGGAAATGTCTCACCCTTGGAGAATAAAAGCTTGCTGAAGGCAAATTTTTGAGAAGCATTTATTTTTATATTCCCCATTCACCCACTCAAGCACATACTGTTAGTTGGGCAGAATCATCTGCCACTGCAGATATGAATGCGTAACTCCCCCAAATTTCTTCAGTCAAAAGACATAAGAGAAAGCTTTGTTTATAATTCTATATATATATATATATATAATATATATATTTAAAATATATATATATATAAAATATATATATTATAATTATATACTCCTGAACAATTAAACATATATAATATATACTAATATATATATATACTGACTTCCATAAAAAACGCGAAAATTTGAAAGGCTATTTTTCGGGTGAAAAGGGGTGAAATACAATATTAACCATTGTGGCAAGTTGTTTGGGTCCAAGACTCCGTGCAGTGAAAAAATTGTGTGAGCAACACCATCTTTCCCGGGCATTGGAGGGTCAACAAAAATGGAAAAACTGGTTGCTGCATGTGAGGCACGTGCACACCATGCAGAGCAAAGTTAACCACGAAAGTACGCAGGCATGCAGCCTTTAAAAAGCCGGGGCTACAAGGTTCAGGTAACGACTTGCCGTCTGAGCGCTACAGAGAGCCAAGACTACGAGCAGAGGAACGCAATCGTGCCCTAGGCCCTCTGGAGGCTGGTGTGGATGCCAGGCGGTCGCCAAATCTTTAACGTCCCCCATCTCCAAACATCTATCGTCCCGCAGCCCCCGCATGCGAGTCCAGTACCACTGAATCGTCCCCCCGCCCAGCGTCCTTGGTCACCACACAAAGAGGAGATCGCCAATCCCCTTTTTGGGTCGAAAAACCCCTCTGCGGGACAGGCGGCAAACAGCGCTAACAAATGCTCGAAAAGGTTTCCTGGGAATCTCCAGCAACGAATCAGCCTCAACACTATGCGGCGGCATCTTCAGGAGAACGGGCTGGCATGTAGGCGTCCTCACAGAGGTCTGGTACTGACACCAAGACACCGGCAGGACAAGCTGCAGTGGGCACAAGCCCCGAATCAACTGGCGCAGGCAGCAGTGGGGATGCATACTGTTCTCAGATAAAGAGCGTTTTTGTATTGACATGGCTGACGATCGTGTCAGAATAGGGGCGACCTGGTGAACGCTATGCTGACTCCTGGTGGTTTGAGCGGAACCCCTGGGGAGGCCCGAACGTTATGATATGGGGTGCAATTGGGATTAACCACGCCATAGGACCAGTCATTTTTCAGAACATTGGTCCTGGTCGCGGACAGGGTGTCAATGCACAACGCTACATCAACCAGGTGCTCAGACCCCATGTCGATCCTTTTTTTGCGCAAAAACCCAAACTGGACATTCCAACAGGACAGTGCAAGACCACACACGCCAGGGCCACCCAGCAATTTCTTCAGCATAACAACGTCAATGTACTGCCCTGGCCAGCCCTCAGTCCCGATTTAAACCCAATAGAACAATTTTTGGGATGAACTTTGCAGACGGTTGGACCTCCTGCGTCCACGACCAGCAACAGCGGCTCAACTTCACCAGGCCATCGTCCATGTGTGGGTGGTGTGCCAAGGGGAGGCATCAACCACCGGGTTTCCACTCAATGAGCCGCAGGTGTCAAGCAGTTGTCAACGCAAATGGTGGCCACACACGGTATTAGGACTTCAAGCTGGTTTGTCACGTGACCTTGGATTTTCCACACAAAAGACATATTGCTGATGACATTTTCACACATTACCGGTGTAATGAATCAAATCACGTTGAATTCTCCGCTTTCACTCTGTACAATTGTGACCAATAAAATTCACCCCCAGCCTTCAGCTTGTTTTGTTTTCGCGTTTTTTATGGAAGTCAGTATATATATATATATATATATATATATATATATATATATATATATATATATATATATATATATATATGTATATATATATAAAATATATATATAAAACAAACATAGGGAAAGAATTCTTCAAAATCCTAACAACTTCATTTCCAAAAGAACACAAACTGTCCAAAATATTTAACAAAAACACTGTCAAACTATCGTACTCATGTATGCCCAACCTCAAAAACCTAATTGACGCATCCAACAAAATGAAAATCAACACAGCAAAGAAGGGTGAAGAAAGGAAATCTTGCAATTGCACCAGAAAAGAGCAGTGCCCACTAGACAATAAATGTCTTCACACAAAATTGTATACCAGGCTACTGTGACATCAGAAAATGAAAAAGAAACATACATAGGGATCACTGAAAACCACTTCAAAACCAGATATGCAAACCACAAACAGTCATTTAATAAAGAAAAATATAAAAACCAAACAGAAGTGAGCAAATATATCTGGGAAACTTAAAGACGCAAAAACAAGCTACAATATATCCTGGAAAATCATAAAAAGAGCATCACCATACAGCAATGTTTCAAAAAGGTGCAACCTATGTTTAACTGAAAAAGGGTTAATACTATGCAAACCACACTTAGCAACTTTAAACACCAAAACAGAAATAGTAAACAACTGCAGGCATAAATGGAAATCGTTGTTAGTGAACACACCCAAACCAAAACCTGAAAGCCCCCAAAAAACACGTGCAGCCAACCCGCACGTGCAAACAACCGCAAACGGGAGCCCACGCTATATAACATCGGCGGTGGGCAAACCAAAAACCATCTGATGACAGCGCAACGCGCTCGAAACAATTTGTAGAGAGTTTTAGTTTCCCTTTTTAATATTGTTTTAAAAATGTTGCCCCCCAAGGGGTTGAGGCTTTTAGAATCATTTTAGGCTGTTAAACCCCTTATTGATTATATAAATATATAAAAAATATTATATATATATATATTATATATATTATATTTATATTATATATATAATATATATATTAAATATATATTGTTGAAACAATTTGTAGTGTTTAAGTTTTCCTTTTTTTTAAATTTGTTTTAAACAAAACAACTAACTTATATATATTATATATATATATATTATAATATATATATATATATTATATATATTAATATTCCCAATGATTGATGATAGATAGTAGATAGATAGATAGATAGATGTAGTAGATGATAGATAATAGAAAATGTGTCAATTTAGTAGGGGGAATAATAAATGAAAATTGCAATTCTTCGTCATTATTTTAATGTTTGGAAAAATTTTAAAATTGTAAAAAAAAAAGAAGAAAAACAAATAGATAAAAAGATAGATGAGGACAGTCGGATAGATAGGGACAGATACGGGTTTTAGTAGAGGCCAGACAGAGAAGATGACGGCGAACAGAGTAGAAGCGGACAGATCAGAGATAGATATGTTTGGAAAAATGTAAAGAATAAAAAGAAAATGTGACACAGAAGACGCATGCTACGTACTGATACAACGTTAAACGTAATAATACCTAGATCATGCTAATAGGATAATACAATAAACATACATACTACAACATACATCATACTACTACATACTTTCATACATCTATGTACGTAGTACTGCAAATCCTAAAAATTTAAAAACAAAACTCCAACGAATGATTTGTGGGGCTGGGCCGGTAGTCCGGCGTTTCGATAGTCCGACACATCGGTAGTCCCACACCCCCCGTTTGATGTTTCGTAATCCGAACTGTAAAAAAAATCGATGTCCCCACTCCCACGAAAACGACAAATTCCAACTGTTTTGATAATCTGATGTGTCGAACATTGGCCCCAAAAAAAAAACTTAAAAAAGTTTCGTTTGGGCGACAAAATTGTCGGATTGTCGAAAATCGGAATCTTTATTTGCAAATATCGAAACGTCGGAAAAGGGAAATGTGGACTATCGGACCCAAACCCTTTGCTGCACAGTTTGGTTTTGGGCACTCGGAGAAAGAAAAAGGGGGGCCAGTGCCCCTTTTTGAAACATTTCTTTTCTTTCATTTTTCATTTCGTTTCTTTCATTTCCAATAGTTCACCGGCTCTGGAGGGCTTCTTCAGGGATCGTCTCTTATGTTCAAGAACGTCGTGATACCAAAACGACTCTTTCTGCCTCTGACTCCTCAGCGGAACAAGACTACGCCTCTGCCTGAGAGACACAGACTACATATGTGTTGCTCTCTTTCTGCAAACTGGGAACTCCGAACGTGTGGAGGAATAGGTGGAGAGAAAAAAATAACAGAAAAAAGAAAGAAAAACTCTGATAAGCAGAATTTCAAGCACGGAGCCTGCCTCGGGTCAAAGTATTTAAGAAAAAACAGATTTCTATATGTTATTGATGTGTAGAAACACAGTCATATTTCAGCTGCCATCTCTCTCTCTCTCTCTCTCTCTCTCTCTCTCTCTCTCTCTCTCTCTCTCTCTTCTCTTTTCTCTCTCTCGTACATAGATGTGCTCCCTCTCTCTCTCTCTCTCTCTCTCTCTCTCTCTCATCTCTCTCTCTCTCTCTCTCTCCATACACAGGTGTGTGTGTGTGTGTGGTGTGTGTGTGTGTGTGTGTGTGTGTGTGTGTGTGTGTGTGTGTGTGTGGACTGCAACAGGTTCTGTGGACCAGCCAGCACAGTGGAGATCCCCACAGCTGGCCTTTTCAGGCAAGGTGCTGGGGGCCTTCGGAGAGGCTGTGGCCCGAGGACTGGCCGCGCTTCGTCTCCTCGTCCCTCACCCCAGCAGGTGTTTTGCTCAACAGGCAGCCAGAGCCACAAACCTGTACCTGCAGGGTCCGCCAGGCTGCGGGGAAAACCGTGGTTTGTGGTGCTGAAGGCCTGCAGGGGGCGAGGCGAGGTAAAGCGTGATTGTTGTTAGTATTTGGGACAATACAGCCCTCACCATCTTGGTGGGGAGCAGCTGGCCCAAATGCTGGGACAGCAGCAGCACCGGCTGGAAGCATCCACCGATACAGCTGTGACATCTATGATGTCAATAAAAATGTGTCCAGTCTGGTGCAGTGCTCGGTGTGGTCGTTTAAACCTGAGGCCTTCATCCTCTTTGATGAGGCTCCTCTAGCCCGGTCAGTTTTGACTTACGTCACGTGTGTGTTGTGTGTGTGTGTGTGTGTGGGGTGTGGGGTGTGTGTGTGTGTGTGTGTGTGTGGTGTGTGTGTGTGTGTGCGCGGGGCGTGTGTGTGTGTGTGTGTGTGTGTGTGTGTGTGTGTGTGTGTGTGTGTGTGTGTGTGCATGTGTGTGACGAACAGCTGTTACAGGATGTCCCCCCCCCTCCTCTCCCGAATCGCCCCCTTCCGCCCCCCCACCCCTCTCCGTTCCTACCTCATCCAGCTGGTCCAGATGACACAAACAGTCAACAAACCCAAACAAATATAGAAACTGTTGTCGTCGTTCGATATCTTATCCCCCTTTATGTGAACGTGTTCAAAAAATTCGCGCAAAAAAAAACAAACAAATGAATAAAGAAGCACAGTGATGAACAAATAAATGAATGAATGAATGATAAGTACATAAATAATAATTATAAAATGATAATAATAATAATCTCATTTATCATTTTTTTTATTTATGACACTTAATCTTGTTGTTGTTGGCATCCGTTAGTCTCGGGGGACGATGGATTTGCGCCCCTTTTTAAATGTTTCCCTTGGTCATACAGAAATTTCTGTGGCTGTATAGACCACACGGGAGTGGCAGTCTCTGCTGATTTGATGCACTTGAAGGCCGAGTCAGCTGCTGGCAGCAGCTGCTGGGTTTTTTCTCTGTGCACGCTTTGCGTCGGCAAGCTTCCGGAGCTTCTCTTCGCCAGCTTCCAGCCCAGGTTCACAGTGTGTCTCCAGTGGATCTGTCCTGAGCGAGCTCTTCCCCGGTGTTGGTTGTCGATGTCGAGAGCCTTCAGGTCGCGCTTGCAAAAATCCCTTGAAGCGGAGTTGTGGTCTTCCAGTTGTTCTCTTGCCAGAGGCAAGCTCTGCGTACAGAATGTCTTTGGGGATCCCGCCGTGTCCATTCGACGCACATGACCAAGCCCGAGGCGA
>CM031629.1:41534671-41549382 GCA_018398815.1 Conus ventricosus | reverse complement strand
TTGATAGAGGATGGAAAAAAATAAATGAAATCAAGTTAATATGATTTGGCAAAATTTTAATTGTAAAAAAAGAGAGAAGAAAAACAGATAGATAAAAGATAGATAGACGGACAGATACAGAGATAGATATGATTTGGCTAAATGACTAAAGAAATAGACAGAAAGAGAAATAGATACACAAGCAGATAGACAGACATGCATACGTACATGCATACACACTATGTACGTACATACATACATGATACATGCATAGCATACATAAAACATACATACATACATACATACATACTAATACATACATACATACATACTACTATACTACTACATCGTACGTACGTACATGCAAATCCTAAATGATAAATACTTTTCCCCATAAGCAGCCACACCACACCACTCCAACAGACATGATTTGCTGGGCTGGGCCCGGTAGTCCGACGTTTCGATAGTCCGACACATCGGGTTAGTCCGACACCCCACGTTCAGATGTTTCGATAATCGACACTGTAAGAAAAAAGTAGCGATAGTCCGAAATCCACGATTCCGACAATTCCAACTCGTTTCGATAAAATCGTGATGTGTTCGAACTATTGGCACAAAATAAAACATTACAAAACAAGTTTCGTTGGTCCGACAAAATGTCGGATTGTCGAAACGTCGGAATCGTGATTTGTCGAACTATCGAACGTCGGAATTGTGAAGTGTCGGACTATCGGACCAAACCATTTGCTGCACCAGTTAGGTTTGGTCACACGGAGAATGAAAAAGGGAGTTCCAGTGCCCGTTGTTGAATCATTTCTTTTCTTTCATTTTTCATTTCGTTTCTTTCATTTCCAATAGTTCACCGGCTCTGGAGGGCTTCTTCAGGGACCTTTCTCTTATGTTCAAGAACGTCGTGATACCAAAACGACTTTTCTGCCTCTGACTCCTCAGCGGAACAAGACTACGCCTCTGCCTGAGAGACACAGACTACATATATGTTGCTCTCTTTCTGCAAACTGGGAACTCCGAACGTGTGGAGGAATAGGTGGAGAGAAAAAAAACAACAGAAAAAAAGAAAGAAAAACTCTGATAAGCAGAATTTCAAGCACGGAGCCTGCCTCGGTCAAAGTATTTAAGAAAACAAGATTTCTATATGTTATTGATGTGTAGAAACACAGTCATATTTCAGCTGCCATCTCTCTCTCTCTCTCTCTCTCTCTCTCTCTCTCTCTCTCTCTCTCTCTCTCTCTCTCTCTCTCTCTCTCTCTCTCTCTCTCTCTCCTCTCGTAACACAGATTTGTGCTCTCTCTCTCTCTCCTCTCTCTCTCTCTCTCTCTCTCTCTCTCTCTCTCGCTCTCTCTCTCTCTCTCTCTCTCAATCTTTCCATACACAGGTGTGTGTGGTGTGTGTGTGTGATGTGGTGTGTGTGTTTGGACGTAATGGTGTGTGTGGTGTGTGTGTGTGTGTGTTTGTGGACTGTAACGGTCTGTGGACCAGCCAGACGTCGAGATTCCCCTCATGATGTGCCATCAGGCAAGGTGCTGAGGGCCTTCGGAGAGGCTGTGGCCGAAGACTGGCCAGCGCTTCGTCTCCCTCGTCCTCACGCTCCAGCAGCGGTTTCTGCTCAAGTGGCAGCCAGAAAGCCACAACACCTGTACTGCAGGTGTCCGCCAGGCACGGATAACCGTGGTGCTGTGCTGGAAGCCCTGCAGTGGGCGAGACGAGGTAAAAAGCGTGATTTGTTGTCTGTCAGTCGACATTCAGCCATCACATCTTGGTGGAGGAGCAGCTGGCCGAATGGCGGGGACCGCAGCAGCACGGCTGGAAACATCCAGCCGACACAGCTTTAAAACATCGATGATGCCAACAAAGATGTGTCCAGTTCTGGTTCAGCTGCTCGTTGCTGGTAAGTAATCCTGAGGCTTCATTCCTCTTTGTGTGGCCTGAAGGTCAGGGTCAGGTTTTTGGACTACTCGTACGTGTGGTGTATGTGTGTGCGTGTGTGTGTGTGGGTGTGTGTGGTGTGTGTGCGTGTGTGGTATGTTATGTTGTGTGTGTGTGTGTGGTTTGTGTGTGTGTGTGTGTGTGTGTACATGTGACGAAACAGCAGCTGTTACAGCTGCCCCCCTCCCCTCCTCTCCGAATCGCCCCTTCCGACCCCCACCCACCTCCCGTTCTACTCTCCAGCTGGTCCAGATGAAAACAAATAGTCAAAAACCAATCCAATATAGAATCTATTTGTCCTCGTCGAGAATTTTATTTTCCTCTTTATGTGAACGTGTTCAACAATTCGAGCAAAAGAAAAAAAACAAATGAATAAAGAACACAGTGATGAACAAATGAATAAAGAAGCACAGTGATAAACAAATGAATAATGAAGCACATTGATGAACAAATGAATAACGATGGAACAGTTGATGAACAAATGAATAAAGAAGCACAGTGTTAAACACATGGAATAATGAAACACAGTGAGAACAATGAATAAAAGAAACACAGTGATAACAAATGAATAAAGAAGCACAGTGAGATACAACTGAATAAAGACGCACAGTGATAAACAAAACAAATGAATAAAGAAGCACATGATAAACAAATGAATAAAGAAGCACAGTGATAAACAATTGAATAAAGAAGCACAGAAACTGATAAACAACAAATGAATTAAAGAAGCACAGTGTGAACAATGAATAAGTAGCACAGTGATAAACAAATGAATAAAAGAAAGCACAGTGATAAACAAATGAATAAAGAAGCACCAGTGATTAAACAAATGAATAAAGAAGCACAGTGATAAACAAATGAATAAGAAGCTACAGTGATAAACAAATGATTAAAGAAGCACAGTGAATAACAAAATGAATCAAGAGGCACAGTGTGATAAACAAACAAATGAATAAAGAAGCACAGTGATAAAACAAATGAATAAAGAAGCACAGTGATAAACAAATAATGAATAAGTAACGTAAATAATAATGAAAAAAATTGATAAAAATGTTAATAATAATAACCTCATTATTGATATTTTATGGACCTACATAGCCCTAAGTCGCAAACAAACACAGAAAAGATTTAAGAAAACTTAAATGAACACAATGAGAAATGAAGAAAGGAAGGATCTACTAACAAAAGTAAGTAAAGAAAGGTATGTACAGATTAATTAATTAATTGTTATTCACGATGGTATGTTTGTAGACCTGCAAATCATTGTACTGAATGGGGACTATCAAAAATCGAAAGGAGTAACCACAGATGGCGCTCTTGACATAGGCAGCGAACAGTGTTTCCTTTTTTTTCCGGACTACCTCTCTATCAACACGGTGTGTTGTTACATGGCGCGATGTTGTTTTCTGTTATCCAGGAATCGTACTGTGCCACTGGGCTGTTTTGTATTGTGTTTAATGTCAAAATAGTGTCTATTCATGTTTGTTTTTAGAGTTTTTGCAATGTGTTGTATTTCACTGTAATGTCTTGTCAAAAAAAAGTTTCTGTGAGCAGAGCTTGGGCCATTTCCCAGCAAACTGCAAATTCTCTGATGCCGCCAGTATCATGCCAGCATGGATTGTAGGGGTTCAGCTTTTATTACAGTTTTTGACCCCAGCACCCTGATTCCCAATTCTCGAGGAAGAAAAGAAGAAAAAAAACGACATTGAGACTCAAAAAATGTTGTGTTCAGTTGCGGAATGCAAAACAATTCCTAGCATTTGACGGCAGATGCGCTGATTTAATTATTTGTCACAAAAATGCATTAGATTTGCAAGATTCTATCGTTAGTGAAAAACTCATTCCCATCACATCATTTGCACGGATGCTCCTTTCCCCGTCCCTGATCCCCCCCCCCCCACCCACCCCCCGAAACTCACCCCTCCCCTCTTCCTTCAATACCATGCACTCTTCTTCCCCCATTTCCCCCCACACAGACTCAGAATGAAAACCTTCACATTTGCTATTTGCTTATTACAGGGAAGGGGTCTAAGGGCTTCATACAAACATATGACGGGCCAACTGTCATCCCTTTTCCCATTACACCGCTCACACACACACACACACACACACACAACAACACTCACAACACCACTCACACACAACACACAACTCACACACTCCCACACACACACAACACACACACACACACTCTACATACGCACGCGCTGTGTGCACCACACACACACACACAAACACAAACTCACACTAACACACACACACACACACCTCACAACACACTCACACAACACACACACCACACAACACATTTTTCGCGATTGCAAATTTTAATTTCACTAAATCTGTGCGAAGGTCGGCCAAAAATGGACTATTCTATTGTAAGACACCATTCGTTAGAAAACTATTCTTTAGAGACACAGGCGTGCCAATACCTTTCAATGCATTAATTAATGACCTTCCACATATAGTGCAGACCATTTTTAATTCGATCTAAACGACGGCACCATATTTCCTCCTCTGCTTAGTGCACATGACATATAGTTCTCTGTATCTAAAACGCTTGCTTACAAAATAAAATGAAAAGGGTAATTTGTCAGCCATGAACTGGGGATTTTCCAATCAGTTTTACCAAAATATTGATACTAAAATACTCTTCGCATTCAGATTATCGGTCAATATTTTTTAGGATCACAACCAGTACAGATTTGTGAGTCATTTTTCGTAAATATGGCACAATTGATCAAGACCATTTTGTAAAGTTAGCAGTCAAGCACTGCATACCCTGAGATGAACAAGAAAGCGTTCTAAACTGAAATCAGACGTAATGATTCGCCTTAGGTATTATGCTAATCACACAGTGTCCATTCATGGAGCTGAATTGTGGTCCTTCTACAGAAGCTCGGACATGAGCAGCGCAGCTCTCGTATTCCATACCGTTATACCGAGTTTATCTTTATCTAGCAGCACCACCATCATCACTTCCACCCTTCCCAGCCCTAAAAGAAACATCACACTGCAACTTTTACGTTCAGGCAAACATGGAGACTACAATCTTCTTTCACGTTAAACGAGCTATGAAATACTGCCTTACTTTCTTGCAGCGATTTCTCTCCAGGTATAGATGAAATTCATTATCAACTGTTGAAACTTTCCGCAAAGAAGGTCTGAACATACTGCTACAGGTATACAACCTGTGTGGACTAACAGGTTTTTTCCACCCTCTTGCGGAAAGCCCTCATTATTCCATCCCCTAAACCTGGACAAGATCTTTCTAATCCATCAAAACTACCGTCCCATAGCTTGGACCAGCTGTGTCTGGAAAAAGTGATGGAGAAATGGTCCAATGCTAGGGCTCCTGTGGAAACTCGAAACGAGGCCTGTTGGCGAAAGAACAGTGTGGTTTCGAACATTGATACTGTTGACATTAGATTCGTCTGGGGAATCTACACTTCGGAAACGCTTTTTTGAAACAGGGACAGCATGCAGTGGCAATTTTCTTTGATTTGGAGAAGGCCTACGTACTACCTGGAAGTCGGGGCCCGCGATACTTCATGATCTCCTCGATCTGGGTGTTCCGATTGGTCATCTTCCGCTTTTTATTGAAATTTTTTTAGCCAGATCGTCAGTTTCAGGTCGGGTGGCACCACTCTCTTCTGATGGTCCACGAGCAGGTGTTTGGGTGTCCACAGGGGAGCATGACTGTCTTCCTGCCTATTTAGTATTAAGATCAACAACATTGTTTCAATCAGTTCCAGCAGGGGTCAGATGTCATTGTTTGTGGATGATTTCGCTGTCTACGCAATGGAAGCTTTACCCGTGGTCAGCGCAGGCTCAGCTTTGCGTGGTTAAAATACACAGTGGGGGATGGACAAGGTTTCACCTTTTCTTGCTACAAACTAAACAGTGCCTCCGCTCACCTTTCTCCATAATTTCCGTCGGTTTATTCCTGATCATGAACTTCAGTATGGGAAATTCCATTCCAGCTGTTAAGAGGCCAAATTTTTGGGAGTCATTTTTGACCAGAAATTAACATTCTCAGCCACATCAAAAACCTCAAAACTCTTGCCTGAAAGCACTGAATATTCTGCGGGTCGTAGATAGCGCACACAGACTGTTGTGCTGTGTACGGCTCTGCAAGATTGGCTTACTTGTCTGCTTCGGAGGCCATAGCTGGCCGCAACTTCAGCATCCAGAACTTTTACTTTTTTAAAAACTTTTTAGCAAGTTGAAGGCGGAGGTTAAACATTACTCTTGCTTGGGTTCCTGGTCATGTTGCATCGCGCCGGTAACGAAATGGTTGATCGTTTAGCTTGAAACGGAACAGAGAGAAACTGTTCCAAACACTTATATCCCCTGCTCGGCAGTGCCCCCCAAAATTAACGATTATGTGAGAGACCTCGGGGCAGTGGCAGGATTGGAACACACAGACGGTAACATACTCTTTCAGATCTGTCCAAACCTTAAGGGACTTCCTCCATCTACGTCGGGTGGTCGTTAAAGAGGAAACGGGTTCTGTGCCGGCTGCACCACTGGCCATTCGTATTTTACCATTCCTACCTTTTAAAGGAGTGAAGAAGCTCCGTGGTGCATTCATTCATGCGCCCACTCACAATGAAAAATGTTCTTTTAGAGTGTTGGGAATTGAACGATGTGAGTACACAATAACATTTTACAGCGGAGTCCATGAAGATCCTGTTCAGGGATGTCGCCAGACGTGATCCTTGAGTTTTTGAGTGTGGATTATACCATTTTTCATCTGATTTAGATTTTGCTGGCAGAAGTTTTTTGGCAAAGTTTCTGGTGCGTTCTAGACGATGTATTAAAAGAGATGTGTGAAAGGTGTTTTTTTTATGACGAGTGGGTTGATTTTAACGTCAGGTAGGTGACAGCCATGATGTGGCCTTTGCGGTCGGCTGGGGCTTTAAGCATACAGTTTCTTATCCTATCCCACCTTCCTTCCCCACTTCGCCCCCCCCCCCCCCTCCGAACAAATACAACACATGCAAACACCACGAATCTGCTAGTTTAAATGCCTGCTTCAATGAAGTGAATCTTCTGCCTCAGTAAATATATGGTTGAGCCAGTCAGGTTACAAACTGTACGCAAACTGAGTTTATGGTTGCACACAACAGACTCACACCTCTACAGACTTCTTAATGCATGCTTTGGAAATATAGGAAAATATATGATATTCATTTCTAGAATGTATCGATATGTTCCACATAATGAAAAATGATTCATATCTAGAGGGAACAAAACATGCCATGAAAAAGGAATTAGATTCTAATATAATCAGATATCCATTATACAATAAAAAAGGCGGCGCTTTGAGAATTACATTCTTTCCAAAACAGTTCATGGAAACTACCAACTGAAAAAGTAAACGCACGCATTTTGAACTCGAAGACATCAAGTCAGTAGGACATCGCTACAGTGGTCCGAATCACAAACAAAGGAAGAAGATACATGGAATTTACTGATGGAGTCAGGAAAAATCGTCAGAGACAGATTCTCTGTGGGTTGGACATCTACTCCATCAAGTCATACCAGACCGACTTGTGCAAAACATTTGTACAAGTGACATGCTCTGCTATGATGCTCTACAAAGCTTTGCTGCAAAATATGTCCCAGATTCCATAAAATGAAAACGAGTGTAATGGTCGTATACAAGCGTCCAGATAAACGTGGTGGTTCGAGCAAAATATGTGGTCTCTTTTTCTACAATTTGTTATTAACATGTTGTGCCTATAGTTTATGACAGTGACACTGTAGGTCACACACACACACACACACACCACTCACACACACACACACAACACCCACACCACACACACACACATGCACGCGTGCGCACGCACGCACACACGCCATAGGAGTACACACACCACAACATCACACACACCACACACACACACACACACACACACACACACACTGCACACACAACTTACCAACACTCAACACACGTGCGGGCGCGCGCGCTGCGCCGCGCAATCTCAACACACATATCTTTTTTAAAAGCAAATTCATTTTTGATTGTTGATAAAAAGTGACATTTTTTAACAACTAATTTTGGAAACAGCATCAAAGACAAGAATAGCGTTGGCTGATACATTCGAGATTCCCGCACATATTTGTCCAACAATCAATATCCTTTTTGTTTGTTAGGTTAAAGCTGACTGCTTTCCAAACCGATTTGTAAAATGCGAATGTTTTTGAGCAATCGGAAACTTACCCCAAAGCTCTTTTTTTCTTCTATTTGGGTTTAAATTCATGGTTTGATAGCTCTTTTTCAATTGGCATTATTTCATGGATGATCAGCAGCCTCGCTTCATTACAATTGTTTTTAAATAGAATACTCATCGGTTTGGAAATATACTCGCACTTTCCCTTATGGTTTCTTTACATTGTTTCAATCACTTCGCTTAAAAATTCTGCCCAATGCTTATATTTTGTTCATGTTCTTTTTGTTTTATCTTTTATTCTTTGAGGCAAAAATACTCATTTGTTCTTAAATACTCTTGCCACATATACATCCAACATGTACCCCCCCCCCCCCCAACATTGTCACCATTACTTCCTCCTTCACCTCACCAATTCCCCCTGTTCTTCTACATTTGAATATTATTTGACAATACATCCATCCTCACAATATTCCCTTTTTTTTTTTCACGCACACACACGACACACGCCTATTACCTCACTCACAACACCGCATGATGCAAACCCACATACACACACATACTTAACGTGCGTTAGTATATGCGCGCCACACATACATACATGCGCGCGAGCACACTCCGCCCCCCCTCCCCCCCCCCCCCCCCCCCCCCCCCCCCCCCCCCCCCCCCCCCCCCCCCCCCCCACACACAATAAAATGGGCACAGGGGAAACGTCACTGACCCACTGACAGTTAGACCAGCTGTAAAACAGACACAGATTGGATATCCTGAATTTTCCCAGCCGACGATTTGTTTAGTAGTTACGAAAGTAGTTTCAATCGCAGTTAATTTTGTAAATGATCTGAAACGGAGAAAATTGGAAAGACAGAAATTAAAAACGGCTTTGCGTTTTTATGCCTTTCATTGGTGTTTATTAAGGATTGAGTGGATGGTCCAAAGGGGATGGTGTACCTGTGGTTCGTTCGTGTGCGTGAGTGTGAAGTGCGCGCGCGTTGTCAGAGTGTGCGCGCGCACGAGGAAGTGTGTAGTGCGCACACGTGTGTGTTGTGTGTGTCGTGTGTGTGTGTGTGTTGGTGTGTGTGTGTGTGTGTGTGGTGTGTGTCGTGAGGTGTGTGTGTGAGTGAGAGAGAGCGAGAGAGAGAGTGAAAGAGAGAGAGAAGTGGAGAGAGAGAGATAGGAGAGAGAGAGAGAGAGAAGTCTGTTTTGCTGTTGTTGTTGTTTTTTAGATGGCTTCACGGTCATTTTAAGGGAATGATTGGGAGGTGAGGAGTAAGAAAAAGAGAGACATGTCGGAGGAAAGATACATAGTAGACGAAGGCAGAAAGAGTGACTCAAGTGAGTCTAGTCTGAATACTGATTGAATATTGGAGAAAACTTTATGATTATAGCCCCATTACTGTTATTTCACTATCACTACCACTACTACTGTTTTGCCAGTATCATTTTTACTTGCTACTTTTGATACCTCAATTGTTTGCTGCTGTTGCTGCAACTAGTCTACTACTACTGCGACTGTTTCCTACTATAATTGTACTCTCTACTACTATACTACTACTCTACTACAACCACTACTCTACTACTACTTCTACTACTTCCTACCTGTGTGTTGCTGCTGCCTTGCTACTACCCACTACTACCTCTATACCACACCACCACCACACTACCACAAGAACTACTATACTACCACCACACTACCAAAACAACGGATACTCCTACCACCTCACTACAACAAACAAATACTACTACTACCACCACCACAACAACAACTACTACAAAACTACCACCACCACTACACAACAACTACTATATTACCACCACTACCCCCACTACAACAACAACTCTACTATACACCACCCACCTGCAACAACAATACTATACCACCACACTACAACAACAACTACTACTACTACTACCACCCCACACCACTACAACCAACTACTACTATATCTACTCTCACCACACTACCACAACAAACTACTACATACTCCCACCCCTACAACAACAAACTATACTACTACACCACCACTACAACAACAACTACTACTACTACCACCACCACTACAACAACAACTACTATATACTACCCCGCTCAAACAACAACTTACTACTTATACACCACCACTACACACAACTTCTACCCACCACCCCCACCACTACAACACAACAACTCCAACCCACACCCCCCTCCCACTACACCAACACCTACTATACTACCCCACCACAACAACAAAAACTACTACTTATACCACACCACTACAAACAACAACTACTACTATACTACCACACCACTACAAATACTACTAATACTACTACTACCACCACTACAACAAATACTATACTATACTACCACCACCACCAACACTACAACAACTACTACTAACTACCACCACCACTACAACAACAACTACTATACTATCTACCACCACAACTACAACAACAAACTACTACACCACACCACTACAACTACTACTACTACTTACTACCACCACATCTACAACAACTAACAATACTACTTCAACCATACCACCACTACAACAACTACTACTACTACTACTACCACCACCCACTGAACAACTACTACTATACTACTACCACCACCAACTCAATACAACTACTCTTCTACCCCACTACTCTACCACCACTACTACTACCACCACTACCACCATATACTTACCACCACTATACTACCCCTACTACTTACCCACTTCTGCTATGCTACTCCTTGGGTACTACTACCAGTACTTGCTCCTACTACTACCACTATACCACCACCCCCCCCCCCCCCCCCCCCCCCCCCCACCACCGCCACCACCACTGCTATTCCAATAAAAGGAGAAGGCGGTAATATTCTGAAGGTGTGCTTATAAACGCGCTGCTCATATTTCGATCTAAAATGGAGAATTGAAAGAGAAAGAGGAAACACGATGGGCAGTAGTACGATCTGCTGGTCCTGCCACCCACTATGCTACCACAGTGCTGCTGGCTGCTACTGCTGCTACTATACAACCTAATTCAATAATAGCATTGTGTATGAATAATTTTAAATTAGACCATGCGACTATAGACTATGTACTGTTGATCTATAGATTCCCGTTTTAGATCTACACCAGGAGTTTACCGGGGACCTCACTGACTTTGTTTCCTGTGTCAATTGGACAGGTTCATCGGGTGGCTGACAGCTGTCCAGCACCGACTGCCCTCAGTCCGTGTGTTGTGGGCTGGCGTCAGTGTACAGACGTGGACACGTCCCCACATGTCCCCCTCCGTCCAGGTGGAGATTCTGCGGAACTCTCCGAACCTCTTCGGTCTCCACTGCTGTATACAGACAGGTGGAGGAGAGAGGTTCTGAGGACTCTCCTCAACATCCTCGGTACAGCCCCCAGCACTGCTCTCCCCACAGAGGGACCACCAGTCCGGGAAGCTGAGTCACAGGGGTCAGGCCAGGTCTCAGTGAGAGGTAGCCCTGGAGAGTGTGACCTGTGTGCGACACATTGGTCACTCCTGACCAACGAATGCGTGTGGGACAGCAAGGTAGGAACTGTTCTCGTTCATCATCATCAACATCATCATCATCATCTTCATCATATCATCATCATCATCACACATCATTCACAGCATCATCATCACCATCATCATCATCCTCATCTTCATCATCCACCATTCATCATCATCATCATAATATCATCATCACCATTCATCATCATCATCGTCATGTCTTCATCTTCATCACCAACCATTCATCATAACATCATCACCATCATCTTCAGCTTCCTCACCCCTTCATCATCATCATCACCAGCGAGCAGCAGCAGCAGCAGCAGCTTGATCTTATGGTGATGATATGAACTTATTTAGATCTAATTCTGTACAATGTACAAATCCTGGACAGAGAATAGATTGGATCTCTCCTCTGATTCACAATTTATTGCTTGTACAACAATGGCTGGTCTGTGTTGTGCGTGTGTCGGTCTGTCTGTCTGTCTGTCTGTGTGGTGGTTGTCTATTTGTCTGTTTCTGTCTATTTATCTGTCTGTCTGTGTATTCGTTGTCTGTCTGTAATGGATTTTTGTCTGTCTGTCCGTTGTCTGTCTGTCTGTTCAGTGTGTCTGTGTGCATCAGACCAGGCGGGGGGGGGGGAGGGGGGGGGGGGGGGGGGGGGGGGGGTTTGGAGGTGTACAGTGGGACGTCATGTCATCATGATCATGATGTTTTAAGGTGCCCCCAGTTACTGGGACACCTGGATCCTCTGTGGTAACCTTCTTGATGCACCTGATGCTGACCACGTCCTCGTGCGTCGTCTGAGTGGTAATCACCGATTACCGGTCAGGGCGGGTTGCCAGTCCCCCAGTGCCGCTGATGCCCGGGGACCTGGCCTGGCCACTCATGACCAGGTCATCGTGACAGACTACGACAAATGTCAGGGGATCGGAGAGGACGGTGGTCCTAGCGCTGGGAAGGCGGCGGAGTCATTGGTGATGACGGTCTGTCATTCTCCAGGTCCACCAGGTTTTCTGTGTCGCTTTGACTGGACCCTCCACTAGGCGACAGCCCGTCACCATGGACGTGTCCATGTCACACCGCCACACCTCGCGTTCACCAACGGCTTCGTGTTTCTTCTCTCCACCCTCCCTTCCCCTCCCCTCCCACCCCCTCCTGCTCTTATCTCTCTGTTCTTCTTTCTTTCCCGTTCCGTCTTTCCTTCCTCCTCCTTTGTTTCTTCCTTCTTTCCTTTGTTCCTGTCTTTAGATCCATCGTCACCTCTTTGTTGTCTTTCTTCATCCCTTTTGTCCTTTCTCGTTTATTTTCGTCGTTCTGTTTACTTCTTCAGCGGTTATCGCGTACATTCCTTCCTTCTTTCCCGTCCTGCTCTCTTTCTTTCTCTCTGTTGTATTGTGACGTCATTTATACAGTGGACGTCAAACACTGAACGCTGTGTGAACCAGAGCGCACCGCATACTATCAATTTTAACACACAGGGAGACTCGAGAAGCAAACCTTGTGTATCAACATTTTCTACTCTGCCTGTCTGTCTATGTCCTAACTCTATGTCTGTCTGTCCTGGTCCGTCTCTCTACTCTCTATCTCTCTCTCTCTCTCTTCTCTCTTCTCTCTCCTCTCCTCTTCCTCTCTCTCGTCTCTTCTTGCGTGTCTTCGTGGTGGTCTCTGTTTTCTTGTCTGTCTTTTTTTCCTCCGGCCATTGTGAGGATGCTGGTATGCGGCGTGTGTGTAGTGTGGGTGGGGGGGTGGGTGGCAGGAGTTTGATATAAAAATTTATTGATGTGAAAAGTTTGTACTTATGTTGTTCTTCCATCAGGTCTATAGAACTCGGCGCCTTTGAACTATGTTGTTGCTATTATTGTTTTTACAACTATTATTTATTTTTATTATTATTATTATTTATTACTCATATTATTATTATTATTGTTATTATTTTTTAATATTAGGATTTTAGGTATTATTATTTCTTATTTTTTTTATCATTATATTTTTATTATTATCATTGTATTACTATTATTATTTGGCATTCATTATTATCATCAGCATTATATCATTATTATGATTATTATTATTATTGTTATCATTACTATTTATTACTTTATTGTTAACTATTCTTTCATTAGTGGTATTATATTATCCAATATTCTTCGAATGTCTGTCTCTCTGTCTCTCTCTCTGTACTTTAAAAGACATTTTTGTATCTCATTATGTGCTTATGTACCCAGGGATCTATGTATTAGGAATTTACATATTTTGACCCCAATGTGCTAGAGAAGTGTTCTGGCTGATCATGTACTTTGGATTATTCTTTTGTCGATGATGTGTTGCCTTTCTTGTGATTTTTGTTATTTCAGTGACCCTGGCTTCTACGCAATGTTGAATCAAATTATGTACTGTGGTTTTGTCTAATGACATTTCAAATAAAAATTCTTACTGTCTCTCTTTCAACTCTACCTCTCTTTCTCTCTCTCTCTCTCTCTCTCTCTCTCTCTCTCTCCTTTTCTCTCTCTCTCTTCTCTCTCTCCATCAACAACAAAAAACAACACACACACACACACACACAACCACACACACACACACACACACACACACACCACGCGCGCCGCGCGCGCACACACACGCACACACAGCACGCACCACACACACACACACCACACACACCACACACACCACACATCTCTCTCCTCTCTCTCTCTCTTTTCCTCTCTCTCTCCTCCTCCACCCCACACTCTCCACACACCAACACACACACACACACACACACCACACACACACACACACACACACCACACCACACCACACACACACACACACACACACACACACACACAACACACACTCACATCACTCTCGCACACCACACACACACACCACACACCCACACACACACACACAACCACACACACACACACACACACACACACATACATACACACATCACGCACACACAAACACACACCATTCTCCTTCTCTCTCTTCTCTTCACTCACACTCTCACCTCACACTCTCACCACACACAAACCACACACACACACACACACACACACACAGACACGCACACCATACACACTCTCTCTCTCACACGCAACACAAACGCACCACACACAC